>CAJHQP010008798.1:0-25187 GCA_905132765.1 Moricandia arvensis
AAGTGATGATGTGGTGATTATCTTTCTTTTTAAAAAATAATTTTTATTATAAATAAGCAAAAAATGAAACTATATAAATATAGAATAAATTAAAATACAAAAAAATAATTTAAATAAATAAAAATATTTAAATAAATAAAAATATTTAAATAAATTTGAAGTATGAAATAATGTTAAATAAGTTAAAAATAAATAAATATGTTTTTAAAAATACGTAACGTAATGTGTAACAGTAAGTGTGGGAGAAAATATTCAGGAGCAAGAACCTTCGAGTTAGAGCATGAAAGCTGATCTCTTAGTTATGTGTTCTGACTTCTGGGTTTCGGGTTCCGGATCAAGTGATTTGTCCTGCCTAATGATAAAATAAAATCTTCCTTAAGCTAAGGTAATGAGTTTAGATAGTAATGAATCTTCCTAAATTTACCGGAATAAAGAAGTATTCTAATATCTATGGCTATCTCCAAAAAATGGAAATAGTATATTATCTAAGGTAGGTTGAGTCATTTTACCCGGATCCAAAAAGTTGAACCAAAATCAACTTGAAAATACCTAACCCGAAACTGAACCAAATTATAAGTACCAGTTGGATTCGAAAATTTTTATATCCGAAAGAACCAAAATTGAAAAGAACTGACCCAAATAGACCTGGACCCGAAAAGAACCGACCTGGTAAGAGAAACAATAGATTTTGTGAAAACAGACATAATGCCCATAATTTTTTTTTCTTTTCCAGCAATCACGACATCCATAACTAAAGGACATAAACAGGGTATACAAAATTAGAAAACTTTTAATAAATCAAAGTAACCTTTACGAGCGGCTTTGTATTAGTGGAAGAGATGCAATGACAATAATACTAATTAATGCATATTTATGTATACTATATTCATATATTTTACTTTCATCACTTCCATCTCAAAGCCTTTTCACTCATTTGGAAATTGCCCATCCCATTTAATCAAATACACCGAAACAGACCATAGCCACGAAGGTTAAATGACGTATGGTTCACACATATCTAGCTGCTTCTAAAGATCAGCACGCTCGGGTTGCGCATCATCATACGCGACACGGTCCAAGGCTGCAATCCCGCCCCCCGTGCTTCTATACCGTTGGATTGTCAAATTACCATAACAACACTTTGTAGACACAACTCCATAATGCATTGTAATAGTATTATCTAATATCAAATGATAGTACTCATCCATATCATAATCATTCAACATATTAATCCTCAAAGCCAAACGACCAAATGTAATATACATATCAATCACAACAATCAATATGATTCTTGGCCATTAATATTAATCATGACCATCATCCTCACTCATAACCATCACTACAACATATCAATATAGTAGTAGTCTCGTTTTTCAATTAACAATACTAATTCATGTCATGTCCATGTACTTAACCAACCACCTAGTCATCCTACCAACAATATCCCAATCAATCATGACCAATTAATAAGCCACAACACGAAAATTAATCAATTTCAATATCTCATACTTCATTGCATTAAGAAACAAGCATAAGCACAAGTCACATTGGTCTTTTGGAGTGAGATAAAGATACTATTATGTTCAAGTCGGGTTTTCGGGTCTCCTAAACAACACATGGGTTTAGGATGATAAACCCATAATTAATTAAAACAAACCTCAATTTTTTATTATTATATGTTAATGCGATTTTTATTTTTTTCTCAGATAGTTATTATTAAAAATCATTAACTTTCACAGATATTTATAATCATATAATCTCGTATCTTTTATTAAAAAAAAGAATGTAAAATATTTTTAAAAATTTCTAATTAATTTTATAGTTAGTTTAGTGAGAAGTATAATATATGTTTAGATGGGTTAAATAGGTGTGTTCAATCTGGTAAAACCGAACCAATTAAAATCGAACGACCGAAATAGTGAAAATGTTTGGATTTGGTATACCAAATAAACTGAATTGATTATATTTTATGAAACCGCATTGTAATGGATATGTTCGGGTATATAAACCAAATAAACTGAATAATTAAAATATATTAGGATACTTATATGTAATTTTATAATCAAATAAATAATATATACATAATTTATTATTAATATGATATTCATAATTAAAAAAAACTGATTTTAATAATTTTATTATTATCCTAAGTTAAAATGTTATTTTCTTTGTCTCATTGATGAAATTACATAAAAATAATTTTATTGGTAAATATTTATGCTATAATATAGTAATTCAAAAATATTATGATATTATTATTTTTCTTATTTATATTTTTGATAGTTAAATAAAATAGAAAGTATTTATCTAAAATTAGTGTACATATATATGTATATATATATATATATATATATATATATATTTCATCAACATAAACATACTCGATTTAAGACTCTGCAAAATATATTGTAACTTTGCATCCATATGAACGAAAAAATAAATATAGTTATTGTTTTTGTATAAAACCGAAGAAATCGAAACTCGATAGTATAAATGGAACCAAACCAAATAGACATGGTATTAATATGGTAGCTAATTTTTTATAAACCGAAAAAAAATCGAACTGAAATCCGGATTGACACCCCTAGTTAACCTATTTCTCTAAAGACTTTAATATTTTCAATTGATGACCCATGTTATATATCTGATTTACACCTCATATATGTGTCTTCTAAACTAATTTACACTTGAAATATCTGTGTTTTAAGTTAATTTATTTTTATCTTAGTTAATAAAAACAGACATCTTGATGGTTGATGCGCCCTCTAACTGTCACTAACAAGTAACAATATTTACGGTTAGGGCTGGGAAAAAAATCAAATCCGAAGAATTGAATCCGATCCAAAAATTAGTACCGCATCCGAACCAAAATTTGTTAAAATATCCGAACTGATTCAAAATTTTGGTTCTAAAGAACCGGAACCAACCGATTCAAACCGCAATATTTTGGGTATCCAAAATATATCTCAATCAAATTATATATTTTTAATAGGTTAGATATATTTAGATTTAATATCCAAAAATATCTAAAATGTATAAGATAATTGAAATTATCTACAATATTTGAAAACATAATTAAATAGTCAGAGTAAATTAATTAAAATAGCTTAACCAAAATTCAAAACACCAAAAATATTTAAAATATCTGTTGATTTTCCATCCAATATTCACGGTAAACCAATTTTATGATAAGTTTAGGTACATTATTTAAATTTATATGTTATATATTATTTTTATTTTTAGATTTCGAGGAGTTTAAAGTACATATGAAATTTAAAAAATAAAATAAAAATTTAAAAGGATTATCCGAACCCGAACTAAACTTTTTAAATACTTAAATGGGACTAAAATCTTCAACTCGGAAAACTCAAAACTTGAATAGACCCAGATCAAATTCCGAATGGGTACCTGAACGCTCATCCCATAGCTCCGGTACTTACAGCATACTAGAATAAAAAGTTAAATGCAATTGAACATCGAAAACGCAATCATAAAGAGATTTAGTGATAACAGACAGAACATCTGTAATATTTTTTTCTTTTACATCAATCAGAATAAGCCCCTCAAATATAGATATACTAGGTGATATTTTCGTGCTCATGCATGGGTATAAACATTTACAAAATAAATATATTATAAAATTATTAATTTTTAGTTTTAATTTTAATACTTTGTAATTATATTCAAGTAATTTATTTTAAATTCATTAGACATGTAATTTGGATATATAATATCTAGTTGGTTTTATTACTTGGATATGTTGAATTGCATTTAATTCTCCAAGTTTAATCATAGTATTTTTTGGGCTGAAATAGATTAATTTTGTTTTTTCTAGACTTTCGTTATGCTATAAGAATTTAGATTGTTTAAGTACTCATTTTGTGAATTATATTGAGTTACAAACCTCACATATTTTTTCTAAGTATAACTACTTTTGATTCTCTTTAAACTAAATAATTAGTTTAATTTATTGCATTAATTCAGTCTTTATTTTAACTGTATTTATGTGTCACGCTCACATTAACTCTCATGATGATTAATTACAGTGGTACCTTTAATGAATTAAGCTATTATATATAGTTACAATTATTATAACTATTTAATAGTTTATGTCAATGAATTTTTAATTTTATTTCCTTTCTTAAATTTTCAAAATACATGTATAATAAAACGGAATATTCATATAATAAAAAAGTACAAAAAGGGAAAGAGAACATATTTGTGTTATAAATATATGAGAACAAAAATAGATTTTATATATAATGTAATTTCATAAAAAGAAATGTTCATAAAAGTCAGTTTTGATGCTAAAAGTAATCATCCTTTAAAACATAACACTAAACAACATAATATATATTTCTAATTAATAAATAATTTATTTATCAATGTATTTTTCAGATTACTACAATAATAATTCAAATAACATATACTAAAGTATCTTTGAAGACCTAAAAATATTTTTGATTTCTTCTATTAAGATGTTTATTCATTTTGCTAAAAAAAACATTTGTTTCAATTTTTATTTTTTATTTACATTTCTATAAACTTTACCAAACCTAATATACGACTAAAATTATTTAATCCTTAATATATTTATTATGATTTTTATTTTTAATTATTTTATATTTATACAGCATAATACATCCACTAAAAATTTTATTTACATTTTCTATAACTAATATGAATTTTATGGTTATGATTATTTAGAATACATTTAATTTATATGTTATACATTTAATGTATAAAGTACTTAATTTTTTAAAGTAATAATTTATAAATATTGATTTATATTCATGAGTTATGAAAATTTTATCAGTAATTTCCGCTTAAAAAACTTCCTACTTATCATCTTTTTATTTTTTTCTTCTATTCCTACAAATCCACATATATCAAATTAAAAATTACATATAGGAATATAAAGATAATATTTTGAATCTGATGCATATGTTTTTTTTAAAATAAATAATTTTTAAATTATTTAATATTTTCTTTTTATTTTCATATGTTTTTAGGTATACATAATTTATATTTATAAAAATTAATAAAATATTACTATAAAATAATATTTTTTATTTTATTATTTTCTTAATATCATGATTACTTTTTTAAATTTTCTTTTTATAAAATCACATTATATATAAATATTATTAAAAATTCATTTTAAAAGTTGTAATTTTTTTACTTTTTTATTATATATTATACTGGAAAAATCAAAAAATGAAATTAAATTAAAATCTAATTACAAAAACTACCAAATAAAAAGTAAAATAAATTTAATAATGTTAATCAAATGAAATATTTTGAATTTGTTAAGGGTACATCGGTAATTAACAATCGTGAAAATTAATATGAACATGATAAGTAAGAAACTGATTTCTCAAATAATATTATAGTAATCCTTAAAGATATGTATGCAGTTGATGAGATAATATCTTTTCATTACAACATCACTCTAGAACCTCTTAGGAACATTAGTATGAAATATCATAGACATGGCTACCTCAATGAGGTTTCTATTTTTTTATCAGCCATTCAATTTTTTTGAGGAATGTATGTCACCTTGTTGATGAAATATGTCATGCTTTTGCCAAGTGATTTTTGAATGCATGGTTTGTGTATTCACCTCCGCTCCACTGTAGGTCCTTAATATTACTTCAATAGGCTGGTCAAATCCGGACCCACCCATTTAGAGAGTGTGAAGTTAAATAATTTTTTGGGTAAAAAAATCAAGTCATTTGGATAAATAAAATTGTTTGTGTGAATCGGATTATTCTTTAATTATATATAACTTGTGTTATAGTATGTTTTTTGGGAGTCTCATTTCATTAATATCTCCACAGTTGATTGATTTTATAGATTCTCACTCAAAAAGGTTATGTTCCCATTAGTTAGATATGATACGAGATTCTCACTCAAAAAGTTTTAACCTGGTAACTATGATACGAGTTCTAAAAGGGTCACTAAGTAACTATTGGACAGTAAAACCAAACCCTTCTTTCTCTTGGCTGGCAAACAAACTCCTGAAGATGAGACACTTGGTTTATCCTCTAATCAAAACTAGGCTTCAAAATGGCACCACTACGCGTTTTTGGTTTGACAATTGGACCCCATTTGGTAGCCTTGATATCTTCTTAAATGGTCCCTTAACTCGGTTTAGGGATACCTATCAGAGCAACAGTGGCTTCTCTCTGTAGGGACGGCCACTGGAAGATCCCTCCAGCAAGATCAGATCATCAACTACAACTACAAACCTTCCTTACTACGGTGCACCTAAACTCAGAAGCAGACTTCTATGAGTGGGAGATAAATGGAAAAGTGTCTACAAGATACTCATCAGGAGAGGTCTACACTTATCTCAGCGAGGATGTGGCTCAAGTCACCTTGTCAAAAGTTGTCTGGATCAAGAGAGGAATTCCTCGGCATAGCTTCCACACTTGGTTAGTTGTTCAAGACAGGCTACCAACTAGGGACCGTTTGATCCGATGGGGGCTTCAAACAGACGATACTTGTCTTCTCTGCAACAATCATTTTGAGACCAGGAACCATCTGTTTCAAGAATGTAATTACAGTTGTGATCTGTGGAAGTTAATTGCAGGGAGATTAAGAATGCAACCGAAGTGTACCTGGGATGAGACGATGGCCCAGCTATTATCCCTTCCCTCTTCAAATCCTCTGACACAACTCTCTCTCATGGCGTGGCAAGCAATGATCTACTGGCTCTGGACTGAGCGAAACACAAGACTTCACTCCAATACCTTCAAGTCGGTTGATACCATTTTCAACACAGTGGACAGGCAATTAAGAAACGAGATGCAAAGCTTCAGACATGCCAATCCAATTTCCTCTTCAAAGATGTTCCAACTCTGGATCGATTTGCATGACCTTTTCTCTCCTTCCCGACTATTCTCTTTCTCTGTCTCTCCTTCGTTCTAACGATACAAAAGAAACAAGAGTTAGGTTTCAACTAGGTTCTTTAACTATGGGTTAATGGAACTGTGGGTTATGTAAGGGTTTAGCCCACTCTAACTAAAGCCTTTTGGCTTGAACCTTTTTTTGTTTTTTTGCCTTAATATATGAAAGCCAATCTTCAAAAAAAAAAAAACTATTTACATGCTTGATTTTGGACCTTCTTTAATAATGGGATCTCGTGACAAGTGATGAATACGTTCATCGTACGTATAAATCTTAGTCATTCCAATATATAGACATATAGTAGATATTACTAGTCCTTAATAGATTTTTATGGTTTACATGGATTTGCATCTTTAAACACGAGCGGCTAGTGTGGGCATGTCCGGTCCTGAACAATTGTGAATCGAAAGCAAAAAAAAAAATGAGTTGTTTACATATAAAAATAAAAAAAGGAAGTTGGCTACCTTCGAAATCAGCATCACAAACATTGTAATACTAACCATAAATCAACTACTTTACTGAAGATTTTATTAAAAAAAGATCGAAATTTTTGATATTTTAAATAGGGCCGGAAGTACATGCTTGATTGGCTTGTACCCAAAGCCGCTATTGTCTAAGTGGTGGAGACTAAACTTGTGAACAATCTGCAATCCAGATGCTTGACGGGCAAGATAATGCTTTCATAAAGAGTCCAACAAAACCAAGAAACAGCCCCTCAGAGCAGCAAAATCATGTAAGATCCCATCCGTCTTTTTGTTGCTTGCAGAAACACATGATCGTTAGGCTAAAATGACCATTTGTGTAGTAGTTTTAGTCTCCAGTACAATTGGATTGTTAGCCTTATTGGGGTCGACGAGCTATTTCCCCACGAAAACTATCATATAGCATCAGATCCCCACCAAACTATGACCTAGTGTCAAATCTCCATGATTTGAAAGTTATGAACTTATTTCTCCATGAATTAACAATTTCGAAGGTATTTCTCCCCGAATCGATACTTAGAAACTTAATTACCCATAGACCATGGTTTTAATTGGTTTATTATTAACCAAATAGTTTAAACCGGTTAAACCAAACTAAAATTAATTTTAAACATTTTTTATTAAAGAATATTGTTTTCCTTTTTTGTTTAAATTTCAAAATATAGTTTTTTTAACTTCGAAATTTTTTAGGTTTATATTTTTGTGTTTTCTGAAATTTAAAAGAAAAAATTACATCAAAATTTCATTTTTATAAAGTTTAATAAAATCACAATGAACAAATAACCTTGTTAAATTTGTGTGTTTTGGGAAATTTGAAAGAATTTCTTTTTTTTATAAAAATATATGTCAAAATTCTAATTTTGTTGAAAATTTAATTTACTTCAAAATTCAACAAAACATAGATTTTGACATATACTTTTACTTTCAAATTTGTTCATTGTAATTTTATTAAATTTTGTAAACATAAAATCTTGATGTAATTTTTATTTTAATTTTTTTTAAAAACGCAAATATTTTTAGAAAATAGGAAATATTTTTTGAATTAAAAAATCTATATTTTAAAATTTCAACAAGAAGAAAAACAATATTCTTTAATAAAAAGTGTTTAAAATTAATTTTGGTTTGGTTTAGCCGGTTTAAACTATTTGGTTAATAATAAACCAATTAAAACCATGGTCTACGGGTAATTAAGTTTCGAAGTATCGGTTCGGGGAGAAATACATTCGAAATTGTTAATTCGTGGAGAAATAAGTTCATAACTTTCAAAGCATGGAGATTTAACACTAGGTCATAGTTTGGTGGGGATCTGATGTTATATGATAGTTCTCGTGGGGAGATAGCTCGTCGACCCGCCTTATTGCAACATAGTTCTTTTGTCAAGACCAAAGTACAAAAATGATGTTTATATTATCAATGTTCCACAGCGAAAATGCACAAAAAGAAAGGTATGTACAGTGAGAAAAAATACATCAAGACTATGCATATACCATATTGATTATGTTTAAACACTTTCAATACAAAGACATAATCCAAAGACATTCTCTGCTGCATTATTCACCAAAGAAACTTGTGACAATAGTTTCCACATCCTGCAACCCAACTCCTACACAAACAGTCTTGGAAGGTGTTCTAACTGAATCAGTCATCACAGCATCAATCTCGTTCACCACTCTAACGTTTGGACCATCTCTACACTTCCCCATGCACTTGCAACCCACAGCGGATCCTTCCATGCCCGTCATTGCCTTCTGAAACTCATCCAACAACACAGCTCCTCCTGATTTCTTACACTTTCCTCCCATACAAACTTCTACTCTCTTCAATGGCAATCCAACAACTGGAACTGCTTCCACCGTCTTCAATGTCGGTCCAGGATTAAGAACTGAGGGAAAGGCTGTGGATGCAGCAGCTGACTGCAGCAAAGCCAGCTTCAATGCCTCACCGGTGTCGAGCTTATTAGGAATCAGAGTCTCTTGGATTGTAGCAAGGGTTGCTACACTAGATTCTGGTTGTAACTGCTCAAGAACCGGTTCAGCCTTGTTCCTTAAGGAGCTCATGTCAACAACCTTCCCTTTGCCACAATCACTGTCACTTGATTCAGATGAAGAAGATGATTCAGAGTCCATTTCAGTCATCATCTTCAAAGCTTTAGCTTTTGCCTTTTCTTCTTTCCTCTGTTTCTTCAATAGCTTCTCCTCTGCTTTCAACTGATCCAGCTGCTTAACCAGAATCTCTGTTGCTTCCTGTAAAAATTCAAATTTAATCAATTTTTATATAGTCAAACTACTTAAATAGATCATTCTATTTTTTTCTTACCGAGATTGTCTTGTTTTGAATCTCAGCAACCAAACCAGCTTCTGGATCAAGACCAAACCCTATGCTTGAAAACATGTTCAAGTTCTTAGAAAGAGCTTTAAGAACCTTAGCCTTCTTCTTCATCTCCTTCTTCTTCTCCTTCTCCAAAACCTTTATCTTATCCTTCCCCTCACCGCCACATCTCGTATAGTAACTCATGTGCCCTTTATCCGCAAACTCGTTATTACACATGATCCCGCTGAAACTCCTCGTCCGAAACCCGACTGTTTTCTTCACGTTGCCGGAAAATCGAAGACCGGAGTAACGGCCATCGGTAACGGAGCTTGAAACACAAGGAATCTGTCGGAGAACAACGCCGGAAACTTCCATCTGTCTGAAAACTTTCGAAGAACTAGACCTGAGCCTTGAGCGATCGTGTTAGGCTTCACGATATCCTCCTTCAGGCTGTTCCTTGTTGTTTGAGATTTCTGGTTCTTTACGAGAGAGAAACAACAGTGGAAGCTAACGTGTCGTGTTTTGATTGGAGAAAAGGTGTCGTGAGTTTCACTGAGGCTTCCCACCTGTTGTCGTAAGAACTCCACACTTTCCCGCGCTTCCGACACGCGCCTGATGATGAATATTAGCCGTTGATTTAAACTTTTGCGGGAATCAACGGACGAGAAGCATGACAAGAGTACATGTCAGATTGCCACGTAGAGAATCTAATGCAAACATTGCCACGTACTTAAACAGAGTTTGTGAGCAATCAAAACTGAATATACCCGGCCACTACTGTAGTAATCTAAAGTATCATTAGCTATTTTATTTTGGGCAACTTGATACGAATATGTTGAATCATTATCTGGATTTATAAATCATTTACGGTTTGTTTGATCGTGATATTTATAACTTACGTGTTTAATAAATCAGATATATCTAACTATATGTAATTGGAGATAGAGTAAACAACAAACTGAATAATAAATCATTATATATATATATATATATATATATATATATATTGTATTACTCTAATATAAAGATTAAAATAACGTAATTACAAGAGTCAGGTCTATTGGGATGGTAACCGGTATCATAAAATGGGGGTGATACACGCCATCTTTCACTCTGTGCTATCTCATCAAATGCCTTTCTCAACCGTTCGATTTTAATCTCTTTCCCTTCGACATCAGTATTCACTCCCTCAGCCGTCCGATCTTCAATTACTTTACAAAAAAAAAAGCAAGCTCTTTTAGGCCTCATGAAGTTGGCGTTGATAAGAAGTGCTTTTGAAACTAATCCCCAAACTCAAGAAAGATTTGATAGAATGTGATTGAGAAAGACTTGATTTAGTGTTTGAGTATCTATTCTATTAATTTAGAGTCTTATTTGTGTTAGAATCTAGTCTTTCAAACGCGACCAGATTCACTTGTGTCCCCGCCATGGCTACTTTTCTATGTCTTTTTGACTTAGTTTCTCATTCTCTAACCCTTTTACTTTGGTTCTCAATTCCTCTGGTACTTGTAGAATTCCCCAAAACCGCTAAACCTATTCCTGGTCATTTAATTTTCGCACCATCTGCTCGTACCAATTTTGGCAGCCATACGTATCTCGTTGACCAATACCAAAACCGCTCGTAAAGATTGTACTTAACTTATTTTCTTGAATAATATTTTTCTTCGGCTATTCCTCAAGCGCGTCTGCATCCTTATTCCTATGGAGAGTTATTACATGGTACTTACCAATTACAGACATGTTGAAAATATGATATCAATTTGAGAGGACTGTTGGAGGAATGAGATGGTATGTTGAACATGTACAGATGGATGGAGAGGTCACTCATCCATCATATGCACGAACGTGGAAACATTTCAATACGATACACCCAAATTTTGCTAGAATTGCTCAAAATGTTTATCTTGGGTTATGTACAAATGGATTTAGTCTATTTGGAATGTCTAGGAGACAATATTCATTGTGGTCAGTCATTCTTACGCCGTACAACCTTCCACCAGTGATGTGTATGGAACGATAATTTTTATTCATGAGCATATTGGTCACTTGTCAAAAGCATCCAAAGCGGTTGCTAGATTTTTTTCTTCAACCATTGATACAAGAGTTGAAGAACTTGTGGTCATCATGGGTAAGGATGTATGATTGTTCTACAAAAAAAAAATTACGACGCAAGCAGTTCTGTGTTGACCATAAGTGACTTTCCTACTTACAGGATGCTATCTGGATGGACAACACATGGAAGCTTATCTTGTCGTATTGTCTTAGAATGACAGATGCATTTCAACTGAAGAATGGGTATGAAGACGTGTTGGTTTGATTGTCATCGTCGATTTCTCACCCTTAACCATCCGTACTGAATAAACAAGATATTTTTAGGTACAAAATAGTTGTTCGAGGACACTCATACTCCATATTTAAGTGGATAAAAACCAAAGAGCAAATTGATTACTACGATGCTCAAAGGACAGTTCTTCGTAGGGATAATTGACGTGTTCCTGAAAATATGCCTAATGGTTATGATGTCCATCATAATTGGTATAAGAAGAATACATTTTGGGAGCTGAAATACTCGAAGAATCTTCTTTTGCGCCACAGCCTTGATATGATGCATATTGAAAAAATTCTTTTCGACACAATCATAAATACAATACTGAATATCTAAGAGAAGACAAAATATAGCAAAAAGTCAAGGTGTAACTTACCTGATATTTGCTCAAGAAGTGAGTTACAAATCAAAAGCAAAGGAAAAGTTCAAGTTTCCATATTCAGATTGTCATCAGAAGCAAATGTGGTGTTGTTTAACTCAATGGCATCAGAAGGGAAGTTCCCTAATGGCTACGTTTCCAATCTGTCTAGATGTGTTGAATACAGTCAAATGTTCTCATGGATGAAGAGTCATGATTATCGTGCTTATGCAATGACTTCCATTTTCATTTGATGAGTTATTTCTAACAATGTACGTGAATCACTTGCAGGAAAATACTGTTTATTAATTTTATTATTTACTTTCATAATTAATAACTTATAACTACAATGTATGAGTTTCTTATTGCAATATACAAGCAATTAGAGCATTTTACATGGATATGAGCACACATACCTTAAATGAAGATGTCATCCAACAACTTCACTACAATATTCTGATCTTATTGTGCAACTTAGAGAAGATATTTCATCGGCCTTTATTAGTACTTTTAGTTTTGTTCGGCACACTTAACTGACTATTGTAATGGGACTGATTGAGATATATTTGGGTTCTCGGGAGAAATGGTGGGTTAAAACTTGGAACAACCATTTGCGTGTAGAGGATCTGTAGTAAGACTGTAAGAGATAAAGTTAAAGGTGTGACTTCTAAGTGTGTTATAAACGTCTGCCTGAATTACATATATAATAAGTAACACAATATGCATAACATAGCCAACTTAATGCAATGTTAAAGCCAGTGGCGTGTTACTGTGTGAACATGCATTGATGCACTAAGGTAGTTTGGTAGTTCATGCCCTCCACCGCCCCTTATCTGCAATAGGTTTCAGGTCAAAGATGCATTTAGAGTGATAGTCACAATTTTAAACGTAGGAAAAATGTAGTGTAGGAGCTAAAAGGTACCGCGTCAAGAGACAAGAGTAGCTGCATCTTGCTTGGTGAGCTTAGTCATATCCCTGTCGTGTCGAAGACCACAAACGTGGCAATATCGTTGCCGTCATCAACTGGTAGTTCAAGATGGAACCTGTAAAAATAGGCCATTAAACGTAGATCTAATTCAATTAGGGTGTTCCCATATGTATGGCCAGGATGTAAACTTCGTACCTGGTAACAACAGAGTTACCATCCATTTAGTTGGAGGACCCTAACCTTCCGGTCTTTGCACATAATATCAGCTTCTTGTGTCTTCACAGAGAGAACATAATTAGCATATGCTTGTGCTATTTTTAAGCAACATAGAAAAAAAAAGACAGATTTGTTGAAAGCCTGAAAGTTACATGTTTGTTGGAGATGGAAGTGTTTTTGATCTCTAATTGACACAAGTTCTTTTTCTTTATCCCTTCCATGGTATCAACTATCAACACACGGGAAACCTCTGCTGCTGCACCTCCAAAGCTGCAAGAAGCACATATGTTTGTCAAAGATTAAGAGATATTTACATTTGAGTTCAAGCCAAGACAGAATGAGTTGTAAACTGCTTGTGAACTCTTTAATGGCAGGAATAGTGGTGACAAAATAAAACTTGGTTGCTGGTGTGGAGTTCAGATAGAGGTTACCTGGAGAAACAAGGGTGCTTCCTAGACTATGGTATTAAAGTTTTTTGGAGTTATTGTTGTAGAAGTAAAATCATATATATAATTAAAGAGAACTTAAGTGAACATGTTTTATACTTAAAATAGATGACCATACCTCTAAATATTTTTGGATTGCCCGTCGTGACCACCATGATAGACTGGGTTTTATCACCTGAGTTTAGAAGACCCTAAACGTTGCAGCAACATGGCCACATAAAGACAAGTAGACGGCCACCCTATTGGTATAAAAGATTTAAAAAATCTACTTTAAAGAAGTAAAATGGAGCAGCATTACGGAAATCTATAGGTCATTTCATGGCTTACGGGTCAATGAGGAAACATACCTTTACTCGAGTCTTTGCTGCAGCTTTGTTAAGGTCATACCCTTGCACCGAACGGATTTAGCTAACATCTGAAAGTTGGTTTGACGATTCATAAGAAATTATAAATAGTTGGTGGTGGAATAGTATTTTGCAAAGGAAAATGATAAATAATATAGGGAGGGGTTCTAAGTTTGTGAACTACACAATTCTGCAAAGGCATACATAAGGGTTAAATCAAACATTAGTTTGAGAATTGCTAAGATAGAGATGGAATATATCAGTCGTGATAGAGTGAAGATGACAAATACCTTTCATCCAGGAAGAGAGGGTGATTCCAGAAGCGGAGAGCATCAAAGGTTGAGAGGTGAACGGCTGAGTGAGCAACAATAACAGCAGAGGATGAAATTTTCGAGGATTGAATGAAATATGCACCAGTTCAATGACGATGTGAGGGTTGATATGAGATGCACGGCTCCAGTGGGTTACATGAACTATATATAAGGTTGAACTTCGAATCGTTTTGAAACCCAACCATTATTGGTTGTCTGAGTAAAGACTGTAATATATAGAGATATAGGGAGATAAACAGTTCATGGCTTTATTTGGAGAAGTGGAAAGGGTAACGTATGTGGTTGTGAGGTGAGTCGTATGGAGAAACCCTGGAATTAAACTGAAGAGCAAGATTAGGCAAGTTAGAGCATGATTATCCGGGTTTCTTAAGAGGGTTTTTTGCACTGTTCGCGGGCCCCACTGACATATGGGACCCATGAACAGTGCAAGAACCGCTTCTAAAAACTACTAAATAAGAACCGTGTTTTAGAGAATTTCTTACACTGTTTGCGGGTCCCACTGACATGTGGCGGCATGTGATTGGTTCATTTTTAAATTTTCTTTTTAAGGCAACAAAAAAGAAAAAAAAATAATTAAGAACCTCTAATGGGGTTATAGGGATAATGATGCCCTTAGAGCAAGATTAACCCAAAGACCCATTTGGGGTGTCTTAATTAATTTTTAATAATAAATATTGATTAAGAGACTTAGTTAAGAGACGGTAACATTTAATGTGCTCCAACGCTAGTCTCTTAATAAAGGTTTCTTAAAAAAATTAAAATATGAAATTTTTTTTTGAATATTTTTTTATTAAATAAGACATAGTGAAAGATAACATTTTAAACATTTATTTTTAAATAAGACATAGTAAAAACATGAAACAAAGATTAATAAAATGAACGAGAACAATTAGAAAGAATCGTCTGAGTTCAGTTGTTGTCATCATCACGTCCAAATTTACGCCATATATGTTCAACCAAATCATCTTTCAGTTGTTGATGCATTTGTCTATCACGAATTCTAGTGCGAGCACCCATCATATTGGCAATATTTGTAGGGATATCTGTAGAATATGTGAAATCGACATGTGAACTTCCGTTTTCTTCTGCTTTTGGAACTCTGAAATGTCAAATTGAGTGTAACCATCTCGTTCGTCTTCTACTATCATATTATGGAGTATGATACAAGCTCTCATAATCTTTCCAATTTTGATTTTATCCCAAAAAAGTGCTGGATTTTTAACAATGGCAAAGCGAGCTTGTAAGACTCCAAAAGCACGCTCGACATCTTTTCGAATAGCTTCTTGACGTTGAGCAAATAAAACTGGTTTTGGCCCTTGTGGTATCGGAATTGATTGGATAAAAGTTGCCCATTTTGGATAAATACCATCGGTTAGATAGTAAGCCAAATGATACTCTCTTCCATTGACAGAGTAAGTGACTTGTGGAGCTTGACCATTTATTATGTCATCAAAAACAGGTGAGCGATCAAGAACATTAATATCATTTAAGGTACCTAGAGGTCCAAAGAAAGCATGCCATATCCAGAGATCATATGAAGCAACTGTCTCTAAAACGATTGTTGGTTTGCCCGAACCCCGAGTATATTTTCCTTTCCAAGCGGTGGGACAATTCTTCCACTCCCAATGCATACAATCGATGTTCACCAACATCAAGTAGACGTTGAAGATCAGCAGGTGTTGGTCTTCTTAAGTACTCTTCACCAAATAGAGAAATTATTCCGTCCACAAAATTTTCCAAACATAACCTAGTAGTAGTTGCACCGAGTCGGAGATATTCGTCGACCGCATCAGCCGCATTACCATATGCCAAGACACGAATGGCCGCCGTACACTTTTGAAGTGGAGAGAGACTACGCCTGCCAAGAGCATCTCTCTTTTGTTGAAAAAATTGAACTTCATTGGAGAGTCGATCAACGATATGCATAAACAATGGCTTGTTCATACGAAATCGGCGTCGGAACAGATTTTGAGGATATGTTGGAATTTCACTGAAATAATCATTCCATAAACGTACATCTCCTTCTTCACGATTTTGTTCGATATAAATTCGTTTTTTCCTTCTTTTCCTCTCTTCTTCTTGATCACCATAGTCAATGGAAAAATTCTCGAACGTTTGGTCAAAATGTTGATCAAAATATTGATCAAAAGTATCATCAAATGATCCATCAAATATGTTATGAGAAGAAAATGCCATTATTGTTTTTGTTTGGTGAGAGTGGGAATATGAATTTGTGATCAAGAAGGAAATAGTTTGGTTGATAGTTATGTGTTTGATCTTTGGTATGGTTAGAAGGAGAGAAAGATTTTGTTTGATGCGAAGGAGAGAAAAATTTTGGTTGATAGTTATGAGTTTTTGATTAAGATAACTTTATATAGACACAACTACTACAACTCCGTGACATAATACTACAAGCCAACAATACTACAAGACATAATACTACATGACACAAGTACTACAAGACACAACAACTCCAAGAATCCGTGACACTAGACAACAAGTACTCTGTCATACTAGACAACAAGTACTCCAAAACTACATGACACAACACTCCAAGACTCCGTGACACTTCCAAGACTCCGTGATACACAACACTCCAAGACTCCGTGATACACTCCAACATTGTCTTCACCTGAAGTAAGGACACAAATCAAACTTTAACATCAGAGATATATACAATACAAATCAAACTTTAACACTAATTAAGCACTAAGTTAACAAGACCAAGAAATACACTCACACTTATACTTACACTAATTGAACATTAAGTCACTGATGAGCTTCTTCTTAAGGGCTTCTTCATACTCAGCTAGAGATTCTTTCTTTGCAATAAGAGAGTCAAGTAGACTCATCTTTGACAACCTTACCTTCAGTGCCAAATCCTTCTGTTTAATGTCCCACATACCCTGAAACTCATTTAGTGAATTCTCCTCTACCATAGTCTTCTTCCCACGGGCCTTTGCTGCCTTAACACCCGCGGGACGCTTGGTATCAGTGGCTTGAGAGCTCGATGAATCTGCACCATCATCACACTTCCTTTTCTTAGCACTCCCATCGTTTTTAGCAGCAGAAACATCACACCACTTCTGGTCGTTGCGCAACTCCTTCCAAGCATGCTCAAGAGTGAATTTCTTCTTATGGATATTGTAGAAGATTTCATGAGCTCTTTTGAGGACATCATTCTCATTGCACCCGCTACTTTTCTCCCTAGTTGCAGCTTCATAGGAGCCACAGAACTTGCAGACCAAGTCGTTGATCTTGTGCCAACGTTGCTTACAGTGACTAGCCTCTCTCTGTTCACAGCCAGCAACCTTCGGACTTGCTGCAAAGTAGGCTGCAATTCTCTTCCAGAATGCGCCTGATTTTTGCTTGTTGCCAACAACTGGATCTTTACTCGTGTTTAGCCACGAGCTGATCAGCACAACATCATCTGTGGGAGTCCACTTTCTTCGTTCCCGACGCTCACCAACATCATCCGTGCCATGAGAAGGAAGTTGAGATGAAGATAGTTCGACACTATCTTCATAGTTACCAAAGCAGATACTTTGTTGACTATTAAGTAGCTCAACAAAGTTTGATGTTTGCGTAAATGGATTGGAATCCATTTACGAATCACAGCCAAGTAAGAGAGAGGAGAAGGAAAGAGTGATGAAGTAGTTGGAGAATAACACGGTTAGAAATGAATTCAAGATAGAGGAGGAGCAAAGGTTTTTTATAGATTCAAAAAAAGTATCAATACATTGATCACAACCAACTAAACCGATTTGACATCTACCTAACACATTCATCACTACATCATTGATCTCTACCTAACACTAACCATAACATTAACACTAACCATATCATTAACTATCCTCCATTCTATTCAGACCAGAACCTACCTCTACTCATTAAGACAGGATCTCAGAGTAACAATAACACAAACGAAGACAAAACCAAATTGCTAACCTAACCATAACCTAACACTAACCATATCATTAACTATCCTCCATTCTATTCAGACCAGAACCTACCTCTACTCATTAAGACAGGATCTCAGAGTAACAATAACACAAACGAAGACAAAACCAAATTGCTAACCTGAATTGCAATGGACTCCTTTGGTCGATGAACCTGAATTCCAGTGGACTCCTTTGGTCGATGAACTTGGTTAATTATCTTGATCATGCGACCTTCAGACACAAAGAACAAATCAAAACCAATTCAATCAACATACATAAACAAACTTCAATAAACAAACTTGCAACAAATAAATCGAAATTGATCCATCCATCTTACGAAAACTAATCAACACACACTGTCAAACACCACAAACAAATCTATAGATAGAATCGCATACCACATGAAGAATAAGAATCAAAAGCTTTACCTTTCCATTGAAGGACAGCCACCGAGATAAAGGTCTATCTTTGTCGAGGAGAGACACCGAGAGACAAGCTCGAATAGACAAACAAATCAAACGACATGCAAACTTGATCAGAACAAAAACAAGAATAATCTAAAGACATGCAAAATTGAACAACACAATAATCGCTTTACCTTTCGATTCGCGGAGAGCCACCGAGAGGGAGGTCCGTCGCCGACGAGGAGAACCACCGTGAGAGACGTCGCTGATGAGAGCCAGAGAGAGAGAGAGAGAGAGATAAACCAGAGAGCCACTGAGAGGGAGGAGAACTCGCCGTCGAGAGGGAGGAGAACTCGCCGTCGAGAGAGAGAAAGCAGAGACAGAGTCGAGAGAGACACCGACAGATAGGTCACCGACGAAAGCCACCGACGAAAGCCACCGACGAGAGCCACCGACAGAGAGTGAGAGAGAGAGGGAAACCAGAGAGCCACCGTGAGAGAATTCGGCATCGAGAGAGAAACAATGAAAGAGAGAAGAGAGACCCCGAGAGAAAGACACTCAACCGTTTCCACCTCCCCTCTACCCACTCTTCCTTTGACACCTGTCTCACAAGAGACGTTTCTTCCTTCTCCTAATTAGGAGACGTGCCTTACATAAATCGTAATTTTCCTTTTTTTTTAGCTTAATTATCATTAAGAAACGGGTTAAGGGACGGCGATAATCTTGCTCTTAGAATCTTATTTGGGCCGCAATTAAGGTTTACTTAAATGGACCTCACCTATACTTAAATACAATGTATTAATGGGTTATAAATGGACCATCAATAAACCCACAAACCAATCAGAGATAAGAAAACTTGGATTGATTAATAAAAAAAGGAAGCTCTCCTATTTTTATATATATATATATATATATATATATATATATATATATATATATATATATATATATATATATATGATTTTGTATAGTTTATATATAAAATTTCAAAAGACTATCGTTGTTATATTCATTTATGTAATTTTCAATTTATCAATATTTTATTTATTTTATTATTTATTTCTCAAAATAACATATATTAAATTATACATAATATTACTAAAATTTATTAACTTATCTAAGAAAATAATGCAAATAAACAAAATCAACCAAATTATAATCTATAGAAAAAAATATATGGTTAAATAGGAAAAGTAGATGTTACTCAATATATTCAAATAATAACCAAACAGACAAGATATTATACATTCAGAGTCATGCTTATAATTGAAATAACATAATATTAAAATAAACCATACATATTAATTAAAATAAAATTACAAAATTATTTAAAAATTTCAAATAAAAAATGATAAATTATTATAATGTATTTATTATATAAATATTATATACGTGCATGAGTACATGGTCTTCAAAATATAAAAGTTTAGGGGTTAGCAGTCTCAAAAACGATTTTTAGTTCATGTGATAAGTGTAAAAACAAGTTTAGACGTAGGAAATACTCAATTGTTTTTAAAAGAAATAACATCACCTTACGATAACTCAACTGAATCATAAACTTCCATTATGTATACTTATACAAACATTTTACGGAATTTATCGATATCTTTTTCTAAACTGTTTTAAGTGTTTTTGATAGTATGTGATAATAACAGGCTTCCGATATTCTTGATAATTTGTCATTTTTCGTGACTCCAAACCACAATCCGTCAAGAATCTGTGAAAACAAGAAAAAGGCCCATGAAATTAGAAAACCAAAGTTTTTGGTTACCATGTGAAAGTGGAATTCCCGACAAATTCTTGGTTATCTGTCAAGAATTTTTAATACATATTTACCCAAAAATGATTTCTTCCTTATTAGTGTATCTCTCAATAAGAACATACAAATTTCCCCACTCTTACCACTATCTCTCAAATCCACATCACTCTCTCTCCTTAAAGGTTTGAATATTTTTTCCGCTATCATCCACAAACACAGATTTTAAAGGTTATAGCGGTTGTAGGCAATTTTACAACAATCACAAAACACGTTGTAAATCGCTTTAAACCGATTCATACCTCTTAAAATTAAAAAGTTAGTTCTCAGTAGGATTTGCGCTTGTGGATGGATAAATAAATGTAAATATTTTCTATAAATATTTTAAACATTTAAATTTAAATATTATAAATAAAAATATGAATACATTTAATTTAATTTAGATTCACTAATAGTATTATAATTTTATTATAAAATTTAAGCCAAGAATATTCACTATAATTTTAGACATTAATATATACATATATACACAAATATAAACAAATATACATATGCATACATATAAAAACCAAACAAAATATTTTAAAAAATATAATTCAAATTTATTTTATTGAAATTATATCTTTATTTTAAACTCAAACAAATAAATAAAATTAATATTATTAACTATATTGTATTAAATAATTATTATATTTTTCGTAAGTATGTTTTGATAGTTTTATAATATTAAAATGTATTAATATTGGTAATTTATTATTAAATAGTTGCAATATCTCATAATCAGTCAGCCATTAATATTTCACAAACACACCATTTCTAAGCGTCCAACCAGTCATAAAATTGCTAATAACGCTTGAATCCGCATCCATGCACATCTGCAAATTTCCACAACCGCACCTGCAACCGCTGCTTTTAACAAGTTAAACCCTAAATCCTTCCAAACATTTAAGTTTTCATTTTAGTAGAAATTGATAGATTAAAACATTGTTAGGTTGTTTGATTAAAGATTGGGAAGTTAGTTTTAAGATGGGGGAATTTAAGGATTTTTTTGTTTGTGTTTGATTTTGTTAATTTTAGGATTAATATTTGTTGTTACAGTTAAGATGCTATTTTAGATTTTTTGTTTATAATATTGTTAAAATGCTTTTCTGTGTAAAACATATTTTTACATTTTAAATTAATTACGGCATCTTGAAAAAAAATTTGAAATCATTTTTATAATTATTCCAAGTTATAAATATTTTTACAAACCTTTTTAATATAGAAAATATTTTTAGTTTTAAAAAAGAACTTATAATATATTAATTAAAACTATTTTAATTTTGAAATTATCAACAGTATTTTAAAAACGTTTTTATTTTAAAAAATAATTTAAATATTTTTAGAGTGTTTTTAAAATAATTTTAGTTATTTTTACTTTTAAAACTATTCTTTAAAATTTTGGTTCAGTTTCATATGTTTGTTATTACTCACAAAATAGAAAATTGAAAAACATTTGATTATTATAAATAAGGCTTTCCATATTATATTTTATTATAAATATATTTATTTATTTTATAGTCTTTTAGTTTAGAATTTGTTAAGTTAATATTTGTGTGTGTAATTTGTTAGACTAAATATATAAATTATAATATTTATTTAAAACTTTTTATAAACTTTATAAGATTATGTATATTTTTTTAACAAAATTACTATTTTATTTAATTTTAAAAACTGTAAATATTTTTATTATTTATTCTTTGGTTAATCTTTTAAAATTCTCAACAAATTCTCGACGAACTATTTCTTTAGGATTTGTTCAGAGTTCTTCAAAATATTTCCAGGCGAATTACAAATGAAAGATTTCCGATAGAAATAGTTCGTTGAAAAAAATTTTGATGAAGTTTCGAACAAAATTTCAACGGCAAATAGTCATCAGGAATCCGTTAAAAATTTCTGGCAAATTCTCGAAGAAATTTATTCCCAACACTAATAGACCTGGCGACACGTTTTTATTATGAGTCATTTCCAATGGATTTCCGACAAAAACATCTCTTCGAATTAGCTATTTTTTGTAGTGCTGGTTTTATTAGATTTTAGATCATATATTACACACAATTTTCATTAGTATTACTTATTAAAACTTCTTCTTTGAGTAATTAAGCTGTAATGGCACCTTCTAGAGCTTCTCCTAGTGGAACATTTTTCATCAAATTATCAAATCCACCCATTCTCCTCCGTCACCACAAAGAACCTTGCATTGTATCAAGTTTTGGGTTTATAATAATATTTGGTCGGAAAGAGATGTATATATATATGGATCTAAACATGAAATCGAATCAAGATAAACCAAAAAAGCCAAATACTACATCCGAACACACGCATAGAACAAAGACACGTGTGAGCCAGTTTCAGAAATCAATTCCTCCTTTGAATTCTTATACTCTTAAAAACAAATAATTAATGCCGCCACTAAGTTTTTTTTTCTATTTTGGTCAACCGATTTCATTAATTCGAAACAAACTACAAACTAAATATATGCCGCCACTAAGTTTTCATATTATAGAAAGCTTATCTTAGATGAATAAAGATTTGTTGGTTGTATTAAAGATTAGTAGGATAATGGTTTCAGTGAGCATTTGCTTGTCTGGTTCAAAGATGTAGTACTATCACAAAATATGAATAATTATCTATAAATGATATTCCCTCTATTTCAAAATATTCATATTTTTGAAGAAAAAATTGCTTTTAAAAGATATATTTCTATATATTTAATGTATACAATACTGGTAAATTTTAAATTTTAAAGATATTAATTATATTTACTAAATTTTATTTGCTAAAATTTGTGAAAAATAACTAATATCAAAAATAATGTATTTATAATAAAAAATTTAACATGTTTTTAAATATGTGTGAAAATTCTAAAATATATTTTATTTTGGAATGGAGAGAAAATGATATATAATTAATACGATTTTATCCTTTAGGGATTTGAATCGTAATATACAGAAAATGTATTGAAAATAAAATTGTTATCAGAACATTATTACAAACTGCATTGTGGCCAAAGGATGGTTTACTCAGTTTTATGATTTTGAATGAGGTTTAAAGGAATAAATTAATTTAAGGGTGTAAAAGTCAATCATGATAATAATTTAAATTGTTTTTAATCATGTTTTCTAGAAATAGAAAAGTCGTGGAGTCATGAATATAGATATGTAAAAGGACAACAACATAAATAGTTTGTCAAAAAAAAAACATAAATAGTTTAGAGAAATATAATATTTATTTCTGTCACTCACGGATACATTCCTTTTTTCCAAGCAGAGAGAAGAAAGGAAGCAAAAGAGAAGTAGCGTCTTCTTTTCTCCAAAACTCAGCCCCCTCTTCAAATCTCAGTCTTATACATTGCCTTAGATTCATAGGTTAATCTCAGTCTATATTTGGATGGTGACGAAGGGAGAGCATGTTGGCAAATACGAGCTTGGGAGAACGCTTGGTGAAGGTAACTTTGCAAAAGTCAAACTCGCTACCGATACTGTCTCTGGCCAATCGTTTGCCGTTAAAATCATCGACAAGTCTCGTACCAGTCGCCTCAACATCCCTTTTCAGGTTATTTGCTCTAATATATGATTGGCTTAAAGGTGGATTCGAGTTCTTACACAGTCTTGATCTTTGAGAACTTACAGATTAAGAGAGAGATACGCACACTCAAAGTCTTGAAGCATCCAAACATTGTCAGATTACATGAGGTAAATGTTTCATTAGATATGACCAAGTAACATTCTCATTACAGCGTAAGGTTTTTTTCTATTTCACTTTTTTTTTTGCTAGAATACTTTTTACGAGATTATACATCAAACCTGTGAAACCTTTTGTTTTTGTTTGCTTGCTTGCGCAGAAGTGTATCTTAGTCATTTTGATATTTTTGATTTTAGTTAATCTCTCTTTCACGTTGCTAAAAAGCGACCCTTAACGTATAATTAATCAATTTTTTTTTATCGTTTTATCTTGAGTCTTGATCATTAGCTGGCTCACGATAGATTTGATGACCTGACCAGTTCAATTATGAGGTCGGTCCCAAAAAATTGACGATTTGAATAATGATAATGGCAAATCAACTTCACTGTTGCCTCATTTTATGATTAAATATCAGTCTTAATAAAACCAAAAATGTTCCAAACACTACAGGAGGTAACTATTGCATGATTTTATGGAAAAGTCTTGAATTATACATTGTTTTATGACCTGCATTAGGACATCAAAGTTCGATACAAACTTTTTATTAACTGGGTATCCAGATTTTGTATATAATTTTAAAACCATACATGGGTGTGCCAACCAAATACTCGGGCCCTCCATTATTTGTTTTTGATACTAATTAGAAAGTTTTGTCAAAAAGTATAACAAAACTTTGTTTGTTTGCCTGTGAAGAAGCATCTTCTCTGTG
>CAJHQP010008799.1:0-25184 GCA_905132765.1 Moricandia arvensis
CATGGTTTCTCATTATACTACTCATACTTTATCAATTCTAACAATAAGAGAATGGCCAACTCCTAAAAACGTGGGAGAAGTTAGAAGTTTTCATGGTCTTGCTGGATTCTTTAGGAGATTTGTGAAGGACTTTTAGCACCATTGCTGCACCTCTCACTAAAGTGATCAACAAAACTGTGGGTTTCACTTGGGGTCCAGCTCAAGAAGAGGCTTTCAATCTGTTAAAAGGGAAGTTGACTAATGGACCACTTTTTATGCTTCCTGATTTTGTAAGAACTTTTGAAATAGAGTGTGATGCTTCTGGTGTAGGTATTGTGGCAGTTCTAATGCAATGTTTAACCTGAAGTGAGAAAATGACTCCCTAAAGGTCTATGTGCAAAGCTTGGGTAAAACCCCTTTGGAGACTGATCAAGATCTATAGACTGTCCAGAATCTTATGCTGAGCTAGAACAAGATTCATGAGGGGTTTATAATGAAGGAAGAATAATTGGGAGAAGTTTGGAGGCAAATGGTCGATGTCAAAAAATAGGGCGTCTTTACTGTACGGTCGTATGGACTGTACTGACCGTCGAATGAGGTAGACTCAAAATCTTTACACTCGACCATATGGGTACATTTTTAGTTTGTGCAAAGTTAGGGCAAAAAGTGTACGGACCAAACCCTAATTCGTATACTCCATGGTGATAACTTGAGCCCTAATGTATGAAGAAGGTGAAATTGAAGTTATGGAAAAGGGAGAAAAGATTCTAAAGCATATTCTGGTCAGAAGAAGCAACCAAGAAATTGCTGAGGTCTCTTGACCATTTATGGATAAGACTCACCTTTATTGACTGGCCAGCAAGCAAGGAAGACCAGCCAGCCTGTCATGATTTGTTCCCATGTGCTGTATTATGAACCTGGACTGATCTATGGACGAATTCAAGTGCATTGTTGGCACGTTCTTAGCCAAGCTCCTCTCTTTGTCATAAAGCTCCCAAGACCTGATCTGAGTCGTCCATTTCAAACCAGACCATCTCCACTCTCCATTTCTTATCCTTAGCTTTAGGGTTTATCCAAAAACTTGTAAAGCTTATATATAGACCCTTATGGGCGAATTGTAACCTTAAGTGATAGAGTGTAGTTTCCCCTCCTCCTTGCTAGTCTTTTCTGGGTTCTAAACATTTGTTCTTGAGTCTCATATTCTCTGGTTCTCTAAGTCTCACAAATCTCTTCTTAGTCTACTTATTCTCTTAGTCTCATCCGTGATCTACTTCTTCCATCAATCTCTTACTTACTATGATACAAGTCAAGACAAAACCAGTTAACGATGAATCAACACACATACGTCCAATACTCTGAAAATCTCACATGGTATCAGAGAAAGCTTCATCAAACCTGGTTCATAGCATCCGCAAGCTCAAGCTCACTCCCATGCCATTTTTAACCTGATGAAGAAGCTTTTGTCCAGCCGGCCATTTAAACCCCTCAAGATGAAAATTTTCTCATCCATGATGTGCCCAGAACCTATTCGCAGTTCATCCTCCTCTCTCATGTCCGTCCTGAAGAAAGAAGGCCAGTGGAAGCTTCTCCATGCCATTCTTCTATACTGTCCAAGGAGAAACCTTTCAAGAAGGAAACTTTCAACTTGGATCTTGGTGTGACGACTTAAACATGGAGAAAGGTGGTGTCTTTGGAATGATAAGTTTGTTCCCAAACCAACAACCCAAATCCGTCCTTCATGAATCGGTTAACCATGGAGGTTCAAGGAACCAGCCCTAGGTTCCTTAACTGTAAGATAACTTCATTCCTTTGCATAAAGCTTGAGACTTTTGATATGGCTGTGTGTTGTGGTGTGTGTTTTTTTTCTGAGGGTCATAGAAAGCTTGCTACATGCTGTCCCAGGATGCTAGAATGTCTTGTGTGGTGTTTGAAGTGAAAGGCCATTCCTTGTTCACTGCTTGAATGTGTATTAGGGTGCTAGAGAGCGTATCTGCTCTAGTGTTTGCATTCATGACTGATTATAACTTGTTTAGTTGTTTTCCATTATCATTCACTGGTTGTGTTTCTGCCATATGTTGAGCTCCAAGAGTCATGTTTAAGGATGCGGTTAAGGTAGCCTAGTTTTGCCTAAATTAAATGTGTTTTATCATAAAAGATCATGCATTGATCATTAAGGAAGTTGCTTGCATAGATTAGAACTTTCTTGTCATGATTTAATCTGATGCATTGCGGTTGACATTGGAGATTAAACTTGATGATTAGTCAAGTTTGATCCCAATGCTTGTGGCCTAATCTGTTCTGGAGTTTGAGTTTTATACAGGGACATAAGAAGTGTTCAGTGTCTAACCAAACCATGTAAGAGAAGGCATTGCCCATTGAGAAGCAATGGAGCGATTGCTTGTGTGTAGAACTGGTGGTGTTAAGACACTGCTGTGGAAGTCATGTACTGCTGGTTCAAGAGACACTAAAGTAGGTGTGGTCATCACTTAAGTCCAGAAGAGACGGGTGACCAAAGGCACTGGAGTTAAAGAAATGGTGACCACGGTTTTAAAACTCTCTTGAGGTCACTTCAAATTTGGACCCAAATCTCATACAAACTTGAGAAAGGAACTCATGGGAGCGACCAGAAGTACCATCAAGCACAGTGACCTGTTTCACGTTCACTATTGCAAGTCCAAGAAGAAGACCAACCAGGTCAGAATCCAGAGATTGCATTGGTGGTTCGTGTTGGGGGTAAAGCATCAATTCCAAAGAGGACGGAGGTGTTCCTCATTTGCTATGTCATTTATGTTGAATGGAGGTGATTAAATGATAGAGGAAGTGAGAGGAATCAGGTGTAGGTCGTTTGTACAATTGTCCGTACAATGGCCGTACAGGCCGTACAAGTGGACAACCCATAGTTACCTTGGTCGAGTTTTACCCGAGTAAAGGTAACTCGTCCAGTTCTTACCTTTACCTCCTGATACACAGATAAGGATAGACCAAAGGGATAAGGAGCGCATCTGGACACGCTGGATCAAGGCTGGAAGAGCATCTGGTGAAGATGCAAAAGGGATCAATGGTGTGGAGCTTCCCGGCCACAAGATTTCAAATAAGCGCACCTCAACCTTTGACTCCACTTGCTTGTTGAAAAAGCTTATCCATAACTCTATCTTGTATCCGTTGTAAAGCATCACCCTTCCTCTATATATTTGTAACTCAATGTTCATCAATAATACATCGATAACTTTCAGTCTCTCTTCATAGTCTCTTCTCTTTAGTCTCTCTGAATTGTTCTTAGTCTATTGTGTCGAGTCACATCCTTTATAGTCTAAATCTCTTCCTTAGTCTCTCTTTTCTTCTCTTTACACCCAGATTCTCTCAAGATTTCATGGTATCTGAGCCAGGTTCACTTGAATCTGGATTCTTTTGATTTCATTTGTTCAAAGTCCCAACCTTTTGTTCTGTAAAGCACAAGTCTCAACCTTTATGATCCGTAAAGCTCAAAATTGAGAATACCAAGACTACTGTCACTCCAGTTACTCTCAAAGGAGGAAACTACCTTCTTTGGTCTCGTGTGGTGAAGACAGCTGTGGTAATTAAGGGTGTTTGGAACCATGTCCTTGAGGATGAAGCTCCAAGACACATTACTAATGAAGGCGACAAAGAAGTGGTGGTTTATGATATAGTGAAGTGGATCCAAGAGGACAATCTGGTGATGTCTATCCTCCAGAGCTCACTGGATCCGTCGATCTTGGAGGCCTACAGCTACTGTGAGAAGGCTAAAGATCTGTAGGACACACTCCAAAAGGTGTATGGAAACATCTGAAACCTCACACGAGTGTTTGAGATCAAGAGAGCTATTAACAACTTAACTCAAGAGGACATGGAGTTCACCACACATTTGGGAAAGTTTCGAGCTTTATGATCGGAACTTGAGATGCTAAGGCCAAGCACCACAGATCCGGATGAGCTGAATGAGAGAAGTGAGCAAGATAAGGTCTTTGGTCTCTTGCTCACACTAAATTCTACCTACAATGACCTCATCAAGCACATCCTCAGATCCGAGAAGCTCCCCACTCTTGGAGAACTTTGCGCACAAATCCAGAAGGAACAAGGGTCTTTGGGCTCTTTGGAGGAAAGGGGGAGCTCACACTGGCCAACCAAGCCGAGGTGCCTCAAGCTAACAAGGTTCATATGTATGAAGACCCTAGGTTTGCTGGAAACTTTAAAGATAGGAGGTTCAATGGGAACTGCGATCATGGCAAGAGGCATGGCCATAAGAAGAGCCAATGCTGGATACTCCATACTCACCTCAAGCCGGCCAAGTTCATGAAGGAAAGGGAAGCAAGATCCAGTGTCACCTATGGGACGAGTGATCAATCTGGTGCTGGGACTTCAACCAGGGAAATGAGACAGAAGGTCGTGAAGGCGGTGAGAGCAAGGCCCTGCTGACTTACACTGCTCATCAGCCTCGACCCAATGAGCATGAGTTAATCCGTCGATCCGAGATGGATGCACTCATCAAAATTCTCAAGGATAATGGTAACACTCTTGGTAATGTCAAAGGATGTTCATATGGTGCATGTAGGGTTGCTAGTATTGTTGAAGAAATGGATAATGCTCACACTCAGTCAAAAATGTTTGGTCAATCTCATACTACTCATAACATGTCTAAACCTTTGAAAGTAGATTCTGGTGCATCTAATCATATGATTAGTGATACTAGTCTTATTAGAGATATAGAACCGGCTAATGGACATATAATGATAGCAAATGGAAGATAGGATACCAATAAGAGGTGTATGCAAGTTGAAGTTGTTTAACAAAGAATCTAGAGCCTTTTACATGACTGAGTTTACTTCAAACTTACTCTCTGTCAAAAAATGTACCACTGATATTCATTGCAATGTTATCTTTAGTCCTAATGATGTGAAGTTTCAAGATACCGAGAGTAGCCGATTGATTGGGAAAGGACTAACCAAAGGAGATCTTTATATGCTTGAAGAGCTTAGTATGTGTCTGATCATAAATGTTCGTTTACTTCTGTTTCTGCTTCTGTTTTAAATAAGAATGCTTTGTGGCATGCTAGACTAGGACACCCTCATGTTAGAGGTTTAAACTTAATGGTTCCAAGTGTTTTGTTTGAGAATAATGATTGTGAAGCTTGTATTTTAGGCAAGCATTGTAAGGCTATGTTTCACAAAATCTTCAATCATCTATGATCATTGTTTTGATTTGATTCACTCTTATCTTTGGACTGCACCTTGTTTGTCTAGATAGAATCATAAATATTTCGTTACATTCATAGATGAGAAGTCTAAATACACCTGGAAAACTTTGATTCTATCTAAAGATAGGGTGCTTGATGCATTTAGAAAATTTCAAAACTATGTGACTAACCAGTTTAATGCCAAGCTGAAAATTATTAGATCAGATAATAGAGAGGAATACACCAGTCAAGCATTCGAGGAACACCTATATCAACATTCAATTCTTCACCGGACGAGTTGCCCTTACACACCCCAACAAAATTGAGTGGCCGAGAGAAAGAACAGACACCTCATGGAGGTTGCAAGGTCGATGATGTTCCAGGCCAATGTCCCAAAGAATTTCTAGAGTGATGCAGTTGCTACAGCTTGCTACCTAATCAACAGAACACCAACCAGGATCCTAGACGACAAGTCACCATTTGAAGTCTAAAACAAGTATAGACCAACCTTGGATCACCTTTGAGTCTTTGGTTGTCTATGATTTGTTCTAAGACTAGGAGAGTTGAGGAACAAGCTGGAAACAAAGAGCACTAAAGGGATGTTCATAGGGTATTCACCCATCCAAAAGGGGTATAAGTGATATGATCCGGTAACAAGGAGGTTTCTGGTGTCAAGGGAGGTGAAGTTTGTTGAAGAAAGAGGGTATTATGAAGAGAAGAACCAAGCATAATTGAAAGATCTTGCATCAGACAAGGTGGCTAACTTGAGGATAATCCTTGAGAGTCTTGGGATTAACCTATCTCAAGATAAGACTGGAGGGAGACAACCACAAGGTCCCTCCCTCAACCGATGAAGAAGTTGAGACTCCCCACTTTGACCATGAGGGGGGAAATGAACCTGAAGGGAACACTCAAGAGGAAGAAGGGGAACATTCAGGTTGTCACTATCAAAGTGTGGAACAAGAAGAAGGATTGGTAAATGAAGAAGGAGAAGGATCAGTGAATGAGGAAAATGGTCAAGATCACGATCAAGAACTGGCAGAGGAGAAACATATAAGGACAAGCACTAGGATCAGAAACCCTCCAACCAATTGGGTAAACACAAGAGTGTACTACAATGCGCAAGCAGTAGAATACCCATCCCAAGTATCATGCTTTCTTGCTTACTACCCTGAAGACCATTGCGTGTTTATGATCAGTATGGATGAGAGCTACATTCCACAGTCTTATGAGGAAGCAATGAAACACAAGGAATGGAAAGAGTCAGTTGGTGCTAAAGCAAATTCAATGATCAAGAATGACACTTGGTATGAGAGTGAACTACCAAAAGGAAAGAAGGCAGTGTCTAGTAGATGGATCTTCACCATCAAGTACCTTACAAATGGGAAGATAGACTGGAAGCAAACCAGATTGGTTGCAAGAGGATTCACTCAAACATATGGTGAAGACTATCTAGACACATTTGTTCTGGTTGCAAAGCTTCACACCATCAGAATAGTATTGTCAGTAGCTGTGAATCTAAAATGGGGACTCTGGATGTGAAAAATGTGTTTCTTCAATGAGAACTTGAAGACGAGGTATACATGTATCAAACTCCTGGTCTTGAACACTTGGTGAAGGAAGGGAATGTGCTGAGGTTGAAGAAAGCTATTTATGGTCTTAAGCAGCCACCAAGAGCATGGTACAACAAACTAAGCACCACCTTGAATGGGAGAGACTTCAAGAGATCTGAGCTGGACCATACTCTCTTCACCCTCATCACACTCTCAGGTATCAATGTCCTTTTAGTGTATGTGGATAATATCATCATCACTGGAAGTGACAAGGAAGGTATACAAGCTACCAAAAAGTATTTGAAATCTGTGTTTGAAATCAAAGACTTGGGAGAGATGAAATACTTCCTTGGAATTGAGTTTTGTAGATCCAAGGAAGGTTTATTTCTATCCCAAAGAAAGTATACACTTGATTTTTTGAAGGATGCAGGTATACAAGGAGGAATGAAAGCCAAGACGCCTTTGGAGGATGGATACAAAGTCCCACGAGAGGGGGAGATAAAAGATAGTCCACCATTCCAAGATGCCAAGCTTTATAGAAAGCTTGTTGGTAATTTGATATATTTGACTATTACACGACCTGATATATGCTTTACTGTGAACCAGGTAAGTCAACACATGCAAGGGCCTAAGGAGCATCATTGGAACATGGTGAACCGTCAACTCATGTACCTTAATGGATTGTCAGATCAAGAGTTTAGATGGGATGCAATGAGAGTACAAAAGTAGTTGGGTATTGTTATGCGGATTGTGCTGGAGATAGGATGGACAGGAACTGTACCACTGGCTATTGTACCTTCATTGGTAGGAACATTGTTTTATGGAAGGGCAAGAAGCAGAAGATGGTGTCATGTTCCAGTGCAGAGTCTGAGTATAGAGCAATGTTGAAGCTCACAAACGAGTTGGTTTGGATCACGGGTATACTGAAGCACTTGGGGATTGAGCAAGCCAAACCTATGACCATTCATTGTGACAACCAAGCAGATATCCACATTGCCTCCAACTCGGTGTTCCACAAGAGGACAAAGAATATTGAGGTTAATTGCCATAGAGTAAGGCAAATGATAGTATCCGGAGACATCTTGCCTTGCTACACTCGGAGTGAAGATCAACTAGCTGATGTGTTCAGCAAGGCGGCTAGACAGAAAAACATTGAGTCCATTCTTACTAGACTTGGACTGATGGACCTTACCAGAAGGAACTAATCCCTTTGCCATGGGGTCTTTACTCTTTTCCATGTCAGTTTTGTATCCCTAAGGAGGGTTTTGCTTGATAAGGTTTTTAACGAGGGAGATCTCATGGCATCCAAGCTTCATAGGTTCCCATGGTCAAGCTTGAGGGAGAGTGTTGACCAGAGGAGATAAAATGATAGGGGAAGTGGAGAGGAATCAAGTTTGGGTCGTCCATACAAGTGTATCTACAATGGCCGTACAAGCCGTACAAGTGGACGACCCAAAGTTACCTTGGTCGAGTTTTACCCTGGTAAATGTTGCTCGACCAGTTCTTACCTTTACCTTCTGATACACATATAACGAGAGACCAAAGGATAAGGAACGCGTCTGGACATGCTGGATCAAGCCTGGAAGAGTATTTGGTCAAGATGCCAAAAGGATCAATTGTGTGAAGCTTTCCGGCCACAAGTTTTCAAATAAGCGCGCCTCAACCTTTGACTCCACATGCTTGTTAAAAAATCTTATCCATAAATCTATCTTGTATCTATTGTAAAGCTTACATTTTCCTCTATATATTTGTAACTCTGGTTAATCAATACATATCAAAAACTTTCAGTCTCTCTCTATAGTCTCTTTTCTCTCTAGCCTCTCTCAACTTTTCTTAGTATTTCATGTCGAGGCTCTTCCTTTCTAGTCTAAATATCTTCCTTTGTCTCTCGTTTCTACTCTCTACACCCAGGTTCTCTCAAGATTTAAATGGAGAGGACTACATGGACAAGTTTGCTCTTGTTGCCAAAATTCACACCATCCGGATTGTTCTATCCATTGCAACCAATCTTGAATGGGGTTTGTGGCAAAAGGATGTGAAGAATGCCTTTCTTCAAGGGGAACTGGAAGATAAAGTGTACATGCATCCTCCACTAGGTCTAAAAATCTGGTTAAACCCAGAAAAATGCTAAGGCTGAAGAAAGCTATTTATGGTCTAAATCAATCTCCAAGAGCCTAGTAGAGCAATTTGAGCACAACCTTGAATGGGGGAGGCTTTAGGAAGTATGAACTTGATCACACACTATTCATTCTAGTATATGTTGATGATATCTTCATAACTGGAAGTGACAAAGAAGGTATAAAAGCTACAAAAGGATTCACTCAAACATATGGTGAGGACTATCTAGACACATTTGTTCCGGTTGCAAAGCTTCACACCATTAGAATAGTTTTTTCAGTAGCTGTGAATCTAAAATGGGGGACTCTGGAATATGGATGTGAAAAATACGTTTCTTCAAGGAGAACTTGAAGATGAGGTATACATGTACCCAACTCCTGGTCTTGAACACTTGGTGAAGGAAGGGAATGTTCTGAGGTTTAATAAAGCTATATATGGTCTTAAGCAGTCACCAAGGGCATGTTACAACAAAGTAAGCACCACCTTGAATGGGAGAGGCTTCAAGATATCCGAGCTTGACCATACTCTCTTCACCCTCATCACACCCTCAGGTATCATTGTCCTTCTAGTGTCTCACTGGAAGTGACAAGGAAGGTATACAAGCTACCAAAGAGTATTTGAAATCTGTGTTTTAAATCAAAGACTTGGGAGAGATGAAATAATTCCTTGGAATAGAGTTATGTAGATCCAAGGAAGGTTTATTTCTATCCCAAAGAAAGTATACACTTAATCTTTTGACGGATGCAGGTATACAAGGAGGAATGACAGCCAAGACACCTTTGGAGGATGGATACAAAGTCCCACGAGAGGGGGAGATAAAAGATAGTCCCCCATTCCAAGATGCCAGCTTTATAGAAGGCTTGTTGGTAAGTTGATCTATTTGACTATTACACGACCTGATATATGCTTTGCTGTGAACTAGGTAAGTCAACACATGCAAGGGCCTAAGAAGCATCATTGGAACATGGTGAATCGTCTACTCATGTACCTTAATGGATCATCAGATCAACGAGTTTGGATGGGATGCAATGAAAGTATAGAAGTAGTCGGGTATTGTGATGCGGATTGTACCTTCATTGGTGGGAACCTTGTTACATGGAAGAGCAAGAACCAGAAGGTGGTGTCATGTTTCAGTGCAAAGGTTGAGTATAGAGCAATATTGAAGCTCACAAACGAGTTGGTTTGGCTCAAGGGTATAGTGAAGTACTTGGGGATTGAGCAAGCCACACCTATGACAATGCATTGTGACAAACAAGCAACTATCAACATTTCCTCCAACTCAGTGTTCCACGAGAAGACAAAGAATATTGAGGATGATTGTCATAAAGTAAGGAAAATGATAGTATCCGGAGATATCTTGCCTTGCTACACTCAAAGTGAAGATCAACTAGCTGATGGTTCACCAAGGCAGCTAGACAGAAAACCATTGAGTCCATTCATACTAGACTTGGACTCATGAACCTTACTAGAAGGAACTAATCCCCTTGCCATAGGGTCTTTACTCTTTTCCTTGTCTGGTTTTGCTTGATAAGGTTTTTAACGAGGGAGATCTCATGGCATCCAAGCTTGACCAGTTCCCATGGTCAAGCTTGAGGGGGAGTTTTGAACAGAGGATATATAATGATAAAGGAAGGAATCAAGTTTGGGTCGTCCGTACAAGTGTTCGTACAATGGCCGTACTGGCTGTACAAGTGGACGACCCAAAGATACCTTGGTCAAGTTTTACCCGAGTAAATGTTACTGGACCTGTTCTTACCTTTATCTTCTGATACACGCATAAGGAGATACCAGGATAAGGGACGCGTCTGGACAGGCGGGATCAAGGCTGGAAGAGTATCTGGTCAAGATGCCAAAAGGATCAATCGTGTGAAGCTTCCCGGTCACATGTTTTCAAATAAGTGAGCCACAACCTTTGACTCCACATGCTTGTTGAAAAAACTTATCAACAAGGTCACTGAAACTTTCCAGAGATCTGTCCAGGTTCATGCCCCTTCCTTTGGCGAGTGGTTAAGGTAATTCCCTTATCCATAACCAGTCTCCTTTCCTCATCCTTTGGTAAGTAGTATATTCCATAACATCTTTTCTCAATCGCCAACCATCCCTTGGACCACAAGCCTTTGAAGCTTGGATTACAAGTCTTGTGCATTCTTAGGCTTGTACGGCGATGGATCATCAAGCTGGTCTGTACACTTTATTCCTTAAATTTTCACAAGACATAAAACCTATATTAAACTCAAATGGTTGAGTGATTTTTGTTTTTGGTCGAGGTTGGTCTGTACGGATCCGTACGGTTCGTACAGTCCGTATGGTCGTACGACCATCCGTATACCTCACCCAAATATCGACCATATGATCCCTTCTCTTCACCAAAGCTTCCCAAGGTCCTTCTTGATCTTTCTCATTGTGTTCTAGAGCCTCTTGTACACTTATCAGCTTCTCGGAGCCTTCTCAACACTTCTTGCACAAGATCTCTTCACACACATTATCTTCTTCGCCCCACCATCTCTCATTTGATCATTGTCATCTCTTCAAGTTAACACTCCCACTCAGAGCCTGACTCTAGTGATCATAAGTTAATCTTGGAACCCTGAAGAGCTTCCTCATTAAAAACCTCACCAAGGAAAACCCTTTGGGATAAAACCTTGATGTGGGAAAAGAGTAAATTCCTCAAGGCTTAGGGATTGGCCAATGGGTCTTTGTGTCTTGGATCATTGTGATGGACACAAAGATCCTTGATCATGTCCTAACTGTGGTGCAAGTCTCATCCCCCTTTCATTGCACACCACTAAGTCTTCTTGAGCTCATCAAGCTCATCTCACACTGATCTTGGTCTATCCCCATTTCAGCCAACCTCTTGTTGAGTTTAAGTGCTCGGATACCAGATACAACACCACCTTCATACTCAACCTTGGTTGCTTCTTCTTTTTGAATAACCACTAAGGATCTTCTCTTCACAGATCATTGAAGCTTCTCAATAGTTAGCCCAACCAAGAAAGCAACTGGATCAAATTTCTTCTCTCTTTGGGCTGAGAAAGCCTTGTTTCGCCCATCTCCATATTCATCCTGATCGATATGTCTCTTTAATTGAATAACATGTTTCTCATTCACAACAGGACGTGCAAAGTGAGCTCCATAGCTTAGATTGAGATTAGGTTCTTTCTCTTATTCCCATCTTGTTTCTCGTCCAGTTAGTTGCACCTTTATCGCCATTCTTAGGTTTGCCTAACTCACATGTCCATGGTTCAATCAGCTCGTCCTCTTTTGATTCTTTCAACTGGTTGCATCTTCCTTGTTCAAGTCGTTTCCAAGCCGTATCAAGAGTTTTTCTTCTCTCTCTATCCAGAACTTCAAAAAGAATTTCGATAAGGCCTTGAAACTGCCCATTTAGCCAAATAATTATCAGTAGCTTAGCTAATCCATTCACTTGACTCCTTACCTTGAGTTTGATTCTGATCAGGGTCGCATCATCCTCTCTCCCCTTAATAGAATTTGTCCTCAAATCCGATCCTTGTAGGATGATAGAACCTTGATCACTCCACTCCAATCCCATTGCCATTGAACTGATAGATGTCTATATGGTCTGGTGGTCGTGTACAATGGTCTCCATACTCCCACCGGAATTTTGGTTTGCTCCTGACGTTCCTAAGGTCGTGCACCAACCATCTCTGGTCGATTTGTTGAATAAAGAACTCGACAATGGCTGTGTCTTCTCCTGATTCTTCTCCCTGGCCAGTTGTATCAACGAGTTCTCTTTGCTTTTTTTTTCTGATCCTCAGGACGCCACGACTCCCTCCAGGCTTAAACACAAGGTATTACAATCCATCCTCATGCCTCTGAAACTCCTTGGAACTTTGCTCATCCCATTTGATTCCAATGTAAGTTTATTATTCCTCTTTATTGAGCTGGATTCGTATTGGTTCGGTCCAGTTGGAGTGTACACACGTCCTGCTTATGTAGATGTGGTTATGTACTCTTAGCTTAGACTTCATTTGATCTGGAGCTCGTGTGAAGCTACTTCCATACTCCTCTTTTAGTAATGGATTGTCCCTGCCCTTTCCAAACTGTTGTAAGTCCTTGGCTAATACATGTAACTCTGACATTCTTTGTTCTTCTTTGCCTTTATGCTGGTTTTCATCACACCATCTTCTCTTCCTTCAAAAGGATTTGAACAAAAATCTTTTTCTTCAAGAATGAATGATTTGTGTGACTTCAGCTGCAAGGTTTCTTCTTTTTGGACCACGATGGTGTCAAGATCTTTCAACGTACATGTGATTCCTCCTGGTTCAAATACGAAGTTCGGAAACCTCTTCACTAACCTTAAGTGCTCCATGAGATTTAACTCTACAAAAAAGAGGTCTCATCAGTGAATAATGAGAACAAAAATTAATGAATCCACATTGTTCAATCAAAGTCTCTGATGACTCTTTATGAACTACAAGCGCCTCATCAAGCTTTTCTTCTTTTTTTTAGCCTTGATCTGGTCGTGTTTAGGACCACACAAAGCTTCTGGTACGTTCTCCTCTTGATTTGGTTGATTGTCCAAGTTGTCTCCTTGAAAATTAGTGGACAGATCCGGTTCAATCTCAGGTTTCTCCTAAGGCGGCTTTCGATCAGGTTTAGCATGTCAATGATGGCTTTAATGGTCCGATCACCATCAAACCCCCCTAAAATACAGAAGACATAATACTTTTAGGTCTTCTTTAAGTTGACTACGTGCAAATGCCAAGTAGGCTTCCATAGTTGCTTTTGGGATGAGATGCTGCTCTTTCTCAATCGTAGCGTGTTTCGGGTTTCTTTCCTTCGGCTGCAACGCTTCTCTTGTTGGTGGTTTTTTAGCCTTATCTCCACGTTTTCTATAAGAAATCATAGATGATTGCTTGATGTTTGATGGAAGTCGTGACCCTTGTTTAAGATCATCAAACCCTAAACCTTCAAGTGGATCATATACCACTTGATACAGCCTTGAATAGGATGTCTTGCCCATCAATCACTTGAAGGACGTTTGGGGATGGTTCCTTGAGCTTTAAGGCTCTTTGATGGTGGATGATCTTCACAATAGGATTAGGGAATACCCTAAGGTTGTTTTGCTGCGGCTATCTATGAGTGTAACCTCGTATAGGTTGATGTCTGTTAGAAATCACGTAAACAGAAGAGTTAACTTCCTGGTGATGATAGATCAATATGACCACGTGAATGATCAAGGTAAAGGTCTACAAGGAGACAAAAATAAAGCCAAAGCTTTTGGGAACTTTATTAAAAGAGTGCGTGAGGTTACATATGGAGTAGCTTTAGCTTATATAGAAAAACTGAAAACCCTACCTAGAAAATCTCAATCCAAATCTAAAAAGGAAAACCAAAACCTATTTCTAGTTGGTTTAGGAGACCCAAAACCTATTTCTAACTGGTTTATAAAACACCAAACCTAAGCATAATAGATTTACACTTAACTAAAAACCCAGAAAACATAAACTAAATAATTGACCAAATAAGCCCAAGGTGGTCAATTCTTTTTTCTCATGGGCTGATAAGGCCTCTTTTCAGCCAACTCCTTCCTAGGCTCATCCATGACTTGACCAAAGTGTTGATAACCCTCTTGATGGGATTTGCGTTGTGAAGAAGTAGTTGGCCTAACCAAGAAAGCAACTGGATCGAATTTCTTTTCTCTTTGGGCCGAGAAAGCCTTGTTGCGCCCATCTCCATATTCATCCTGATCAATATGCCTCTTGAATTAAATAACATCTTTCTCATGAACACTTGGACGTGCAAAGTGAGCTCCATAGATTAGATTGAGATTAAGTTCTTTTCTCTTATTCCTATCTTATTTCTCGTCCAGTCGGTTGCGCTTTTATCGCCATGCTTAGGTTCGCCTAACTCACCTGTCCATGGTTCAAACAGCTCGTCCTCTCTAGACTATTTCAACTGGTTGCATCTTCCTTGTTCAATTTGTTTCCAAGCCGTATCAAGAGTTCTTCTTCTCTCTCTATCTAGAACTTCATAGAGCATTCCAATAAGGCCTTGAAACTACCCATTTAGCCAAGCCATTATCAGTAGCTTAGCTAATCCATTCACTAGACTCATTACCTTGAGTTTGAGTGTGATCAGTGTTATCAGGGTCGCATCTTCCTCTCTCCCTTAAAAAGGATTTGTTCTCAAATCCGAGCCTTGTAGGATGATAGAACCTTGATCACTCCACTCCAATCCCATTCCCATGGAACTGATAGAAGTCTCTATATGGTCTGGTGGTCGTGCACAATGGTCTCTATACTCCCACTGGAGTTTTGGTTTGCTCTTGACGTTCCTAAGGTCGTGCACCAACCATCTCTGGTCGATTTGTTCAATATAGAACTCGACAATGGATGTGTCTTCTCCTAATTCTTCTCCTTCGCCAGTTGTATCCAGGAATTCTCTTTGCTTTTTTCTGATCCTCATGACGCCACGACTCCCTCCAGGCTTAAACAAAAGGTATTGCAATCCATCCTCATGCCTCTGAAACTCCTTGGAACTTTGCTCATCACAGTTGATTCCAAAGGAAGTTGATTATTCCTCTTCATTGAGCTGGATTCGTATTGCTTTGGTCCAGTTGGAGTGTACACACGTCCTGCTTATGTAGATGTGGTTATATACTCTTTGCTTAGACTTCGTTTGATCCGGAGCTCGTGTGAAGCAACTTCCATACTCCTCTTTAAGTAATGGATCGTCCCTTCCTTTTCCAAACTGTTGTAAGTACTTGCTGAAACATGTAACTCCGACATGCTTTGGCTTCTTTACCTTTCTGCTGGTTTTCATCACACCATTCTCTCTCCCTTCAAAAGGATTTGACCACAAATGTTGTTCTTCAAGAATGATTGATTTGTGTGACTTCAGCTGCAAGGTTTCTTCTTTTTGGACCACGATGGTGTCAAGATCTTTGAACGTACATGTGATTCTCCTGGTTCAAATACGAAGTTCTGAAACCTCTTCACTAACCTTAAGTGCTCCATGAGATTTAACTGAACAAAAAAGAGGTCTCATCAGTGAATACTGGGAAAAAAATTTAATGAATCCACCTTGTTCAATCAAAGTCTCTATTGACTCTTTATGTACTACAAGCGCCTCATCAAGTTTTTCTTCTTTTTTTAGCCTTTTCCTGGTCGTATTTAGGACCACACAAAGAGTCTGGTACGTTCTCCTCTTGATTTGGTTGATTTTCCAAATTTTCTCCTTGAAAAGAAGTTGACAGATCCAGTTCAATCTCAGGTTTCTCCTCAGGCGGCTTTCGATCAGGTTTAACATATCACATGTTGGCTTTAATGGTCCAATCACCATCAAACCCCCCTAAAAGACAGAAGAAATAATACTTCTTAGGTCTTCTTTAAGTTGACTGCGTGCAAAATCCAAGTAGGCTTCCATAGTTGCTTCTGGGATGAGATGCTGCTCTTTCTCAAGCGTAGCCTGTTTCGGGTTTCTTTCCTTTGGTTGCAATGCTTCTCTTATTGCTGGGTACTTACCCTTTTCTCCACGTTTTATATAAGAAATCATAGATGAATTGCTTGATGTTTGATGGAAGTAGTGACCCTTGTTTAAGATCATCAAACCCAAAACCTTCAAGTGGCTCTGATACCACTTGATACGGCCTTGGATATGTTGTCTTCCCCATCAATCACTCGAAGGGCGTTTGGGGATGGTTCCTTGAGCTTTAAGGATCTTCGATGGTGGATGATCTTCACAATAGGATTAGGGAATACCCTAAGGTTGTTTTGCTGCGGCTATCTATGAGTGTAACCTCGTATAGGTTGATGTCTGTTAGAAATCACGTAAACAGAAGAGTTAACTTCCTGGTGATGATAGATCAATATGACCACGTGAATGATCAAGGTAAAGGTCTACAAGGAGACAAAAATAAAGCCAAAGCTTTTGGGAACTTTATTAAAAGAGTGCGTGAGGTTACATATGGAGTAGCTTTAGCTTATATAGAAAAACTGAAAACCCTACCTAGAAAATCTCAATCCAAATCTAAAAAGGAAAAACCAAAACCTATTTCTAGTTGGTTTAGGAGACCCAAAACCTATTTCTAACTGGTTTATAAAACACCAATCCTAAGCATAATAGGTTTACACTTAACTAAAAAGCCATAAAACACAAACTAAATAATTGACCAAATAAGCCCAAGGTGGTCAATTCTTTCTTCTCATGGGCTGATAAGGCCTCTTTTCAGCCAACTCCTTCCTAGGCTCGTTCATGACTTGACTAAAGTGTTGATAACCCTCTTGATGGGATTTGCCTCGTGAAGAAGTAGTTGGCCTAACCAAGAAAGCAACTATATCAAATTTCTTCTCTCTTTGGGCTGAGAAAGCCTTGTTGCGCCCATCTCCATATTCATCCTGATCAATATGCCTCTTGAATTAAATAACATCTTTCTCATGAACACTTGGACGTGCAAAGTGAGCTCCATAGATTAGATTGAGATTAGGTTCTTTTCTCTTATTCCTATCTTTTTTCTCTTCTAGTCGGTTGCACTTTTATCGCCATGCTTAGGTTCGCCTAACTCACCTGTCCATGGTTCAATCAGCTCGTCCTCTCTAGACTATTTCAACTTGTTGCATCTTCCTTGTTCAAGTTGTTTCCAAGCCGTATCAAGAGTTCTTCTTCTCTCTTTATCCAGAACTTCATAGAGCATTCCAATAAGGCCTTGAAACTACCCATTTAGCCAAGCCATTATCAGTAGCTTAGCTAATCCATTCACTAGACTCATTACCTTGAGTTTGAGTCTGATCAGTGTTATCAGGGTCGAATCTTCCTCTCTCCCTTCAAAAGGATTTGTTCTCAAATCCGAGCCTTGTAGGATGATAGAACCATGATCACTCCATTCCACTCCCATTCCCATGGAACTGATAGAAGTCTCTATATGGTCTGGTGGTCGTGCACAATGGTATCTATACTCCCACTGGAGTTTTGGTTTGCTCTTGACGTTCCTAAGGTCGTGCACCAACCATCTCTGGTCGATTTGTTGAATATAGAACTCGACAATGGCTGTGTCTTCTCCTAATTCTTCTCCTTAGCCAGTTGTATCCACGAGTTCTCTTTGCTCATCACAGTTGATTCCAAAGTAAGTTGATTATTCCTCTTTATTGAGCTTGATTCGTATTGCTTCGGTCCAGTTGGAGTGTACACACGTCCTGCTTATGTAGATGTGGTTATGTACTCTTAGCTTAGACTTCATTTCATCCGGAGCTCGTGTGAAGCAACTTCCATACTCCTCTTTCAGTAATGGATCATCCCTGCCCTTTCCAACCTGTTGTAAGTACTTGGCTGAAACATGTAACTCCGACATGCTTTGTTCTTCTTTACCTTTCTGCTGGTTTTCATCACACCATCCTCTCTCCCTTCAAAGGATTTGACCACAAATCCTGTTCTTCAAGAATGATTGATTTGTGTGACTTCAGCTGCAAGGTTTCTTCTTTTTGGACCACGATGGTGTCAAGATCTTTAAACGCACATGTGATTCCTCATGGTTCAAATACGAAGTTCTGAAACCTCTTCACTAACCTTAAGTGCTCCATGAGATTTAACTGAACAAAAAAGAGGTCTCATCAGTGAATACTGGGAAAAAAATTTAATGAATCCACCTTGTTCAATCAAAGTCTCTGATGACTCTTTATGTACTACAAGTGCCTCATCAAGCTTTTATTCTTTTTTTTAGCCTTTTTCTGGTCGTATTTAGGACCACACAAAGCTTCTGGTACGTTCTCCTCTTGATTTGGTTGATTGTCCAAGTTGTCTCCTTGAAAAGAAGTTGAAAAATCCGGTTCAATCTCAGGTTTCTCCTCAGGCGGCTTTCGATCAGGTTTAACATGTCACATGTTGGCTATAATGGTCCAATCACCATCAAACCCCCCTAGAAGACAGAAGAAATAATACTTCTTAGGTCTTCTTTAAGTTGACTACATGTAAAAGCCAAGTAGGCTTCCATAGTTGCTACTGGGATGAGATGCTGCTCTTTCTCAAGTGTAGCCTATTTCGGTTTTCTTTCCTTTGGTTGCAACGCTTCTCTTATTGCTGGTTGTTTAGCCTTATCTCCACGTTTGATGGAAGTAGTGACCCTTGTTTAACATCATCAAACCCTAAACCTTCAAGTGGCTCTGATACCACTTGATACGGCCTTGGATATGTTGTCTTCCCCATCAATCACTTGAAGGGCGTTTGGGGATGGTTAATTGAGCTTTAAGGCTCTTCGATGGTGGATGATCTTCACAATAGGATTAGGGAATACCGTAAGGTTGTTTTTCTGCAGCTATCTATGAGTGTAACCTCGTATAGGTTGATGCCTGTTGGAAATCACGTAAACAGAAGAGTTAACTTCCTGGTGATGATAGATGGATATGACCACATGAACGATCAAGGTAAAGGTCTCCAAGGAGACAAAAATAAACCCAAAGCTTTTGGGAATTTTATTAAAAGAGTGTGTGAGGTTACATATCCAGTAGCTTTGGCTTATATAAAAAAAACTGAAAACCCTAACTAGAAAATCTCAATCCAAATCTAAAAAGGAAACCAAAACCTATTTCTAGTTGGTTGGTTTAGGAAACTCAAAACCTATTTCTAACTGGTTTATAAAACACCAAACCTAAGCATAAAAGGTTTACAATTAACTAAAAACCCATAAAACATAAACTAAATAATCGACCAAATAAGTCCAAGGTGGTCAATTCTTTCATCTCATGGGCTGATAAGACCTCTTTTCAGCCAACTCCTTCCTAGGCTTGTCCATGACTTGAACAAAGTGTTGATAACCCTCTTGATGGGAATTGGCTCGTTAAGAAGTAGTTGACCCAACCAAGAAAGCAACTGGATCGAATTTATTCTCTCTTTGGGCCGAGAAAGCCTTGTTGTGCCCATATCCATATTAATCCTGGTCAATATGCCTCTTGAATTGAATAACATGTTTCTCATGAGAATTTGGACGTGCAAAGTGAACTCCATAGCTTAGATTGAGATTAGGTTCTTTTCTCTTATTCCTATTTTTTAAAGCAAGATGGGTAATAAGAGAAAAGAAACCTGATAATCTCGAATCTAAGCGATATGGCAGCTCGTCACTTTTGCTACGTCCTGTTGTGAAATGCAAGAAACTGATGATATTTTATTCAAATTAAAGAGACATATCGATCCAGAGATGAATATGGCAGATGCGCCGCGAAACAAGGCTTTCTCAGCCCAAAGAGAGAAGAAATTTTGATCCAGTTGCTTATTTGGTTGGACACCTAACTATTGCAGAAGCCCTCAATGATCTGTGAAGAGGAAGATCCTTAGTGGTTATTTCAAAAAGGAAGAAGCAACCAAGGCTGAGTATGAAGTAGGGTTGTATCTGGTATTCCCCGGAAGCCCACTTAAAACTCAACAATGATGGTAGGCCCTGAAAATGGGGATTTAGGTACCAAGATCAGAACTGTGAGCATGAGCGCTGATGAGCTCAAGAAGAGCTTAGTGGAGAAGTGGTGACCAAGAAGGGAGGGCCGATGCAAACTCTTCTCTTATTCCTATCTTGTTTCTCGTCCAGTCGGTTGCACTTTTATCGCTATGCTTACGTTCGCCTAGCTCACCTATCCATGGTTCAATCAGCTCGTTCTCTCTAGACTCTTTCAAATGGTTGTATCTTCCTTGTTCAAGTTGTTTCCAAGACGTATCAAGAGTTCTTCTTCTCTCTTTATCCAGAACTTCATAAAGCATTCCAATAAGGCCTTGAAACTACCCATTTAGCCAAGCCATTATCAGTAGCTTAGCTAATCCATTCACTAGACTCATTACCTTGAGTTTGAGTCTGATCAGTGTTATCAGGGTCGAATCTTCCTCTCTCCCTTCAAAAGGATTTGTTCTCAAATCCGAGCCTTGTAGGATGATAGAACCATGATCACTCCACTCCACTCCCATTCCCATGGAACTGATAGAAGTCTCTATATGGTCTGGTGGTCGTGCACAATGGTATCTATACTCCCACTGGAGTTTTGGTTTGCTCTTGACGTTCCTAAGGTCGTGCACCAACCATCTCTGGTCGATTTGTTGAATATAGAACTCGACAATGGCTGTGTCTTCTCCTAATTCTTCTCCTTAGCCAGTTGTATCCACGAGTTCTCTTTGCTTTTTTCTGATCCTCATGACGCCACGACTCCCTCTAGGCTTAAACAAAAGGTATTGCAATCCATCCTCATGCCTCTGAAACTCCTTGGAACTTTGCTCATCACAGTTGATTCCAAAGTAAGTTGATTATTCCTCTTTATTGAGCTTGATTCGTATTGCTTCGGTCCAGTTGGAGTGTACACACGTCCTGCTTATGTAGATGTGGTTATGTACTCTTAGCTTAGAATTCTTTTGATCTGGAGGTCGTGTGAAGCAACTTCCATACTCTTCTTTGAGTAATGGTTGGTCCCTGCCCTTTTCAAAATGTTGTAAGTCCTTGGCTGATACATGTAACTCCGACATTCTTTGTTCTTCTTTACCTTTGCTGATGGTTTTCATCACACCATCCTCTCTCTCTTCAAAAGGATTTGACCAGAAATCCTGGTCTTCAAGAATGAATAATTTGTGTGTTACTTCAGCTGCAAGGTTTCTTCTTTTTGGACCAGGATGGTGGCAAGATCTTTGAACGTACATGTGATTCTTCCTGGTTCAAATAAGAAGTTCTGAAACCTCTTCAGTAACTTTAATTGCTCCATGAGATTTAACTGAACAAAAAAGAGGTCTCATCAGTGAATACTGGGAAAAAATTTAATGAATCCACCTTGTTCAATCAAAGTCTCTGATGACTCTTTATGTACTACAAGCGCCTCATCAAGCTTTTATTCTTTTTTTTAGCCTTTTTCTGGTCGTATTTAGGACCACACAAAGCTTCTGGTACGTTCTCCTCTTGATTTGGTTGATTGTCCAAGTTGTCTCGTTGAAAAGAAGTTGAAAGATCCGGTTCAATCTCAGGTTTCTCCTCAGGCGGCTTTCGATCAGGTTTAACATGTCACATGTTGGCTATAATGGTCCAATCACCATCAAACCCCCCTAGAAGACAGAAGAAATAATACTTCTTAGGTCTTCTTTAAGTTGACTACATGTAAAAGCCAAGTAGGCTTCCATAGTTGCTACTGGGATGAGATGCTGCTCTTTCTCAAGTGTAGCCTATTTCGGGTTTCTTTCCTTTGGTTGCAACGCTTCTCTTATTGCTGGTTGTTTAGCCTTATCTCCATGTTTGATGGAAGTAGTGACCCTTGTTTAACATCATCAAACCCTAAACCTTCAAGTGGCTCTGATACCACTTGATACGGCCTTGGATATGCTGTCTTCCCCATCAATCACTTGAAGGGCGTTTGGGGATGGTTCATTGAGCTTTAAGGCTCTTCAATGGTGGATGATCTTCACAATAGGATTAGGGAATACCCTAAGGTTGTTTTGCTGCAGCTATCTATGAGTGTAACCTCGTATAGGTTGATGCCTGTTGGAAATCACGTAAACAGAAGAGTTAACTTCCTGGTGATGATAGATGGATATGACCACATGAACGATCAAGGTAAAGGTCTCCAAGGAGACAAAAATAAACCCAAAGCTTTTGGGAATTTTATTAAAAGAGTGTGTGAGGTTACATATCCAGTAGCTTTGGCTTATATAAAAAAAACTGAAAACCCTAACTAGAAAATCTCAATCCAAATCTAAAAAGGAAACCAAAACCTATTTCTAGTTGGTTGGTTTAGGAAACTCAAAACCTATTTCTAACTGGTTTATAAAACACCAAACCTAAGCATAAAAGGTTTACAATTAACTAAAAACTCATAAAACATAAACTAAATAATCGACCAAATAAGTCCAAGGTGGTCAATTCTTTCATCTCATGGGCTGATAAGACCTCTTTTCAGCCAACTCCTTCCTAGGCTTGTCCATGACTTGAACAAAGTGTTGATAACCCTCTTGATGGGAATTGGCTCGTTAAGAAGTAGTTGACCCAACCAAGAAAGCAACTGGATCGAATTTATTCTCTCTTTGGGCCGAGAAAGCCTTGTTGTGCCCATATCCATATTAATCCTGGTCAATATGCCTCTTGAATTGAATAACATGTTTCTCATGAGAATTTGGACGTGCAAAGTGAACTCCATAGCTTAGATTGAGATTAGGTTCTTTTCTCTTATTCCTATCTTGTTTCTCGTCCAGTCGGTTGCACTTTTATCGCTATGCTTACGTTCGCCTAGCTCACCTATCCATGGTTCAATCAGCTCGTTCTCTCTAGACTCTTTCAAATGGTTGTATCTTCCTTGTTCAAGTTGTTTCCAAGACGTATCAAGAGTTCTTCTTCTCTCTTTATCCAGAACTTCATAAAGCATTCCAATAAGTCCTTAAAACTACCCATTTAGCCAAGCCATTATCAGTAGCTTAGCTAATCCATTCACTAGACTCCTTACCTTGAGTTTGAGTCTCATCAGTCTTATCAGGGTCGCATCTTCCTCTCTCCCTTCAAAAGGATTTGTCCTCAAATCCGAGCCTTGTAAGATGATAGAATCTTGATCACTCCACTCCAATCCCATTCCCATGGAACCGAGAGAAGTCTCTATATGGTCTGGTGGTCATGTACAATGGTCTCCATACTCCCACTGGAGGTTTAGTTTGCTCTTGACGTTCCTAAGGGCGTGCACCAACCATCTCTAGTCGATTTGTTGAATATAGAACTCGACAATGGTTGTGTCTTCTCCTGATTCTTCGCCTTGGCTAGTTGTATCCACGAGTTCTCTTTGCTTTTTTCTGATCCTCATGAAGCCAAGACTCCCTCCAAGCTTAAACACAAGGTATTGCAATCCATCCTCATGCCTCATAAACTCCTTGGAACTTTTCTCATCACAGTTGATTCCAAAATAATTTGATTATTCCTCTTTGTTGAGCTTGATTCGGATTGCTTATGTTCAGTTGGAGTTATAACAAGTCCTACCTATGCACATGTGGTTATGTACTCTTAGCTTAGAATTCTTTTGATCTGGAGGTCGTGTGAAGCAACTTCCATACTCTTCTTTGAGTAATGGTTGGTCCCTGCCCTTTTCAAACTGTTGTAAGTCCTTGGCTGATACATGTAACTCCGACATTCTTTGTTCTTCTTTACCTTTGCTGATGGTTTTCATCACACCATCCTCTCTCTCTTCAAAAGGATTTGACCAGAAATCCTGGTCTTCAAGAATGAATAATTTGTGTGTTACTTCAGCTGCAAGGTTTCTTCTTTTTGGACCAGGATGGTGGCAAGATCTTTGAACGTACATGTGATTCTTCCTGGTTCAAATAAGAAGTTCTGAAACCTCTTCACTAACTTTAATTGCTCCATGAGATTTAACTGAACAAAAAAAGAGGTCTCATCAGTGAATACTGGGAAAAAAATTTAATGAATCCACCTTGTTCAATCAAAGTCTCTGATGACTCTTTATGTACTACAAGCGCCTCATCAAGCTTTTATTCTTTTTTTTAGCCTTTTTCTGGTCGTATTTAGGACCACACAAAGCTTCTGGTACGTTCTCCTCTTGATTTGGTTGATTGTCCAAGTTGTCTCGTTGAAAAGAAGTTGAAAGATCCGGTTCAATCTCAGGTTTCTCCTCAGGCGGCTTTCGATCAGGTTTAACATGTCACATGTTGGCTATATTGGTCCAATCACCATCAAACCCCCCTAGAAGACAGAAGAAATAATACTTCTTAGGTCTTCTTTAAGTTGACTACATGTAAAAGCCAAGTAGGCTTCCATAGTTGCTACTGGGATGAGATGCTGCTCTTTCTCAAGTGTAGCCTATTTCGGGTTTCTTTCCTTTGGTTGCAACGCTTCTCTTATTGCTGGTTGTTTAGCCTTATCTCCATGTTTGATGGAAGTAGTGACCCTTGTTTAACATCATCAAACCCTAAACCTTCAAGTGGCTCTGATACCACTTGATACGGCCTTGGATATGCTGTCTTCCCCATCAATCACTTGAAGGGCGTTTGGGGATGGTTCATTGAGCTTTAAGGCTCTTCAATGGTGGATGATCTTCACAATAGGATTAGGGAATACCCTAAGGTTGTTTTGCTGCAGCTATCTATGAGTGTAACCTCGTATAGGTTGATGCCTGTTGGAAATCACGTAAACAGAAGAGTTAACTTCCTGGTGATGATAGATGGATATGACCACATGAACGATCAAGGTAAAGGTCTCCAAGGAGACAAAAATAAACCCAAAGCTTTTGGGAATTTTATTAAAAGAGTGTGTGAGGTTACATATCCAGTAGCTTTGGCTTATATAAAAAAACTGAAACCCTAACTAGAAAATCTCAATCCAAATCTAAAAAGGAAACCAAAACCTATTTCTAGTTGGTTGGTTTAGGAAACTCAAA
>CAJHQP010008800.1:0-25182 GCA_905132765.1 Moricandia arvensis
CGAGGAAAATTCCCTAGAATCGAGTTGTTTTCTTGTAGTGTGATGATTTCTGACCCATTTCAAGGAATAGAAGACCAAGGGAGCTACCTTCAAGTTCAGATTCGTGGCTAGACCAATAGTCCATTCAAAGACAGAACTTATTTCAAGTCAAAAGTCTTAGTCCACTTTTATGTTTTCGAAAATTGTCTTGTTTTCTACATTGTCTTCTAGTATTCCACATGATGTAATCGCTATATATAGGACACAACCAACGAATGAATAAAATATCAACCTTTCTTCTTTTAAAACTGAGATTTATCTTTTGTTCTTCTTGAACATTTCGATTGTTGGTTGAGTCATATCCTTCAATCAAACTAATGATCATTAGGTGTGTCTATCCTAAAGATCCGGTAAATCCAGAGGCCTTTAGAAACCTCCTGTGTGACCACTCCTTCTACCATTTCCCTTATTTTTGGTGTTAGTAACCCTTCGAGCCAAAGTTCTATCTCATTCGCCATCAGCGAAGTGTATTCCTTGGGTCAATTCGTATCACGTGGTATCATAGCAATTTTGCTAGATCTGTATCAAATTTTTTATCATTTCTTTGTCTATTCCATCCTTCTTCTTATACTACTCTTTTATGTGTATCTATTGTAAGTGAACTGGGCCACTTGCGTTACTTACAAAAAAAAAGGATATCAAAAGAAAAGAAAAAGGTCGAGGGAGAAATATGATCAAAAGAAAAGAGATCGAGGAGAAATCTAATCTTTCAACTACCTATCTATTTCTCTATTTCTGTTTGATTTGGAGAATCGACCACCATCTTGGTTTGATTTGTTCCTTTTGAACACTTGAGAGTGTCTGAAAATCTGTCCAAACACTAAGATGAAAATCGTGAATGGGAGGGGTTTGTTTCTTTGTTTTGTTTGCTAAGTGTTTTCAGGTTCAAAGATGTCGAAGCAAAGGAAGAAAATACTCGAAAATCCTAAGATTCAATTCCTTGATGCGGAGATATGCTGCAGTTTATGAAGAGTAGATCAGGAGCAGCTTGTGGAAAAATAGGAGAGGCAACAGACATTATATACCTGACCTAGACAAATGTTTGAGGAGCTCAAAGAAAAAATTAATCCAGATCGTTTCAGTTGAACCAACACTCAACAAAGTATAAGGGACACGTCCTACTTGTTCTGGTGAGCCAAAAAGACATTCCATTGAGGAGAAAGCAGATCCAACCCGAGTGTTGATGTGATTCCAGTCACTGGTGGCCGAGAAAACCAAACAAAGGATCTATTGCCTTTGAAACAAAAACAGAAGAAGCAGGTTTGGTTGAAGTCGTGGAGACACACACTCCTTCTCTAGTGAGGACAGATTGAAGTGTTTTTCAATCATTCATTGGCTGGACAGCTTTTTCAAAATACGATTTTGAGTTTACTAACCAAAAATCTGTTTTGTTTAGCTGCTTTGTTTCTTTGTCTCAGTTTAATGGTGAAGGACCCATTTTTGTACCAACAACTCGTGTAAGGATGGACCATGATATATTTTATCCAGGAGCAATCAACAAAAACAAACTCCACTGATTTTCGAAACAAGCAATGTAAGGCAGATTTGCGATTGCTTCATTCCTTCGATTAGGCTTTAGCTTTGATGAAGAATCTATGGACTCTAAACATGACAAGGATTGTTATCTATATAACCATGGTTTTAAAGTGTGTTTAAAACTGTGTTAATCTTGTTAACTGAAGTTTTTAGGCACAAAAGTTTATTGTTGAAAGAAAAAGAACTAAGTGAACATGATAGTCCTTTCAACACGTTTTTTCTAGATGAATTCAATGTATTTAAACTGGATAGGGACTAGTGATGATGATGTGATCCTGTTTTCTGAGACACTTGCCGAGTATCCACTCTTTGATAAATGTCTAAAACTCTAAATGATATGCACATACTGAGATCATCATCAGTTTTTCTGTTGTTGTGTGTATTGATGACATTCTTGTATAACAAACTCTTTTATGATCATGCTTATTTTTCGAAACTTGCGTAGATGTTCTCAGAAAATAATTTTTTTTCTTGTTCTGAAAAGGTTATGTCTCGCACGTATGATACTGGGTTTTCTACTCTTTGTTTTGAGTAGACAGGTTGGTGGAAAAGACAAGATAAACCATGGATGTCTGCTCCAATGGCTATGAAGGGGTACATCAATTCTATTTTCTCTCTTGCTTTTGCAAAAAAAATTGAAAGAGAAATTAGCGCCATGCAGTCTTTTCTCACTGGACAGATCAAAACAAATCTTGCTTTTAAAAAGAGAAAACCTCCAGTAAATCATTCTACTGAAAAGGGAGTTCACTTCTGCCACCATTCTTGTGTTCATTTAAATTCCTAAAGGTTTTGGGAAACTGACTTTGATTTTTCTGTGTAGGAACTGGAACTTAGCCAAGGATTGAGTTTCAAGCTTTAGTCAAAGATTTGCAAACCTGCCGCACCATCTTTGGCCAAACCAACTCGTGAATCACATTGACGAGGAGCTTATGCAGTGCTTGAACGACCAACAGGATCTGGACCCAGGTCATGACAAGGGTATAAGTTATTCAGTCGATTCCTTATTTAATCTGATTCAAGAATGGTAAAGAGGACACTGAGTTCAATGCTCTGTCCCAAAGGTATAACTTGTCCTGTGTTGATGATCAGTTGCTTGGATTGTTTGATTGGTCACCCAACTTACGGGCATGAGTGACTGTTCGTTGAGCCAAGTGCTCCAGTTCCACCGGTTCCTAATTAATGTGAATGTAAACATTTTGGTCCTGATAAGTTTAAGAAATCTTGTTTTTCGAACTCTTTTTTGAAACATGATCGATTACTTTGAAAAACTGAAACCAAAAGGTTTCTTTGAGCAAAGAGTCTTCAAGAGAGAAATACAGTATACCGTAATCTTGTTTGAGTCTTGAACTTTTTCTGAAATACATCAAAAGCTTTGATCATCAGCTGGAAGATCGTTTTGCCTCAAAAGGAATTTGTTTGAATTATAAACAATTGTATTTATAGCAATTTGATGTTGGTTTTTGAGTTTTTTTGTCAGCACAGGGAGAACATGTAAAAGATCATTCAGAAAAGGCGTGGCTTGCTCAAACATATGATGATCAGTTGATCATAGACCAAAACTGATGTTAAGAAAGGACCGAACATTTTCTGAGTCAACTTTGGACCAAGTCCATCAAGGTGACTCTAATTCATTTTTAGGTTTCCTTGCTACTGAACCACTTTCTTGGAATTCAGGGAAAACATATTTGAGGTCAAAATCTTTTTTCAAAAAAGGGAGATGATACATGCATGGATGGGCTCGACTTACCGATCATGACGACCCATATGATGTTCGGGACGAAACGAGAGTGATTGTGATGGAACTTGGATCTGAACCAAAGGAACAGGAGCTCAAATGCCACAGTGAATATCACATTACATGTCCAACTGACCATGGAGTAATACTTCATACAAGATTAGATTCAGTTGTTTCGTGATGATTTGAAAGACAATTCTAAACAAACACGTTTTTTGGCTATATCGATATTGGACGAGCTGAACACTCAAGAAGAGCTTACACGTAGCGAGCTGGTTGGACGGAAACTTACCTGAATGATCTGAGTGAGATGAATTCACAACTCTGACACCCACCCAGACGAGCTGAATGAGATGGTTCGACTGTCCGAACGCTGGTTCGACCACCGAGCAGCTGGAAATTGCGCTAACCTTAATTCTGATGGACCAGACTTATCTCATTATGAGGCCAAAGACATTTTCATGGTCTAAAATACTCAGAGATAATAAGGAACACGTTTTGGATCATTGGGCCTTATGTGATTTATTTTGGCAAAAGAATGGTACAAAAGGAGTTGCTTGTTTTTTCATGAAATGATTACAACCAAGCCTTAGGCATGATGATTTTTGATCCATTTCAGAAGACGAAGACCAAGAGGAGCTACTTTAGAGTAGTCTGCTCGTTAGACGCAAGAGTCATTCAGAAGGTAGAAGAACTTATTTCAAGTTAATATGTCTTGAGTCCACTTTATGTTTATGCGCAAATTGTCTTGTTTTCTACGGGATTTTCTTCTCTAGCATTGCACATGATGTAGTATGCTCGTATATAAAATATGGCATACGCCCAGACATGCAATATAAATATCAATCATCTTCTTCTATTTAAAGACTGAGATTTATTCTCTTTTTGTTCTTCTATGGTACATTTCATTGTTGGTGAGTTATATCTTTCAGATCAAAGTACTATCATCATTAGTGTTTCATATCCGTAAAGATTCTGATAAATCTAGAGATTGCGGTTCGTTCTGCACCTGTTTCTGTCGTGACCAGTCTGCTTTCACCCTTTCTGTTAGTCAGTTGATGGTGTAGTAAGCCTTAAGTCCAAAGTTCTATACCGCATTCACGCATCTAGCAAAGTGCAGTTCCTTGGTGAGTTCGTATCACCACGATATATGAAAAAGGTATATCTAGCATATAGTTCTGCATGCAGTTTTGTTTAATCTGTATAAATACTGAGAAGGGGACCTGATCAATTCTCTAGGGTGTCCACATCATCATCCGATAAAGTATCATAGCAATCAGAGATGCATCTTACTTGCCAGCGTCAATCAAGTATGTTGAGTTCTTCGCAACTTGCAATTTAAAAAGCCGATAACATGTGGGTTGCAGAAATATTCTTTGTGCGGCCTATTTGTTTCTAAATCTGACCTTGTCTTTGGTCCAACTGATTTCGACGAATGCACCGCGACTGAGAGCTTGCGCTTCATCGTTCTTAGCACTGTGTCAGATTCGTGCTTTCTGTTACATCATCTTGAAAATCTCTGCACAACTGTGTAAGCTAAGTCCACCCACTATTTAATCGCATTTATATGCTCTTCAGTACTGCCTTAAAATATGAAAAGTTGGTTTAAGCTAGCTTGTGCGAATCCCAAGTAGTTTTTTGTCTCTTTATATAAATTTCAACTTATCTACACAGCGCGATGTATGTCAATTAAATCGAGAGAAAACGCAGCATGAAAGTCTTCACTGGCTCAATTTGCCCGCAACATGCTATGTCACCAGTCAGAGTGGCGTCGGAAGGTTGAAGCTGCCATTGTAAAGTCCTCTCTGTCCGTTCAGGGATACCTCTTAGATCAGGTTTTTTCTCTCCTTTTATATCATTCGGTTTCAATTTTGTGAAGATGTTTGATATTCATCAATCATTTTTCATAATTGTTGGGTTTTTGAGATTTCAAAGTGCATGGACTGAAGCAATAGATGATTTTCTCTTTCTTATAAAGGAAAGTTTAAGATTTATCGGGTTAAAAGGACTAAGATCCAAAACTAATTTAACTTATTGCTTTCTTAATGTTCTCAGAAAAATAAAAGAAGTGATCCAGTGGAAGATAAGATCTAGAAGCTTAATGTTGAGCTCTGCAAATACAAAGAACATATATAAAATAATAATTGGTCTTAGAAGCTGTCAAAGCCCATGCTACGAGGGTTATGAAGCAGAAGAAAATGTAAGAAAACGTATACATTCATTCCTTTACTAAATTATCTCACGAAACAACCCAATTTTGCTATATAGAACTCTGAATCATCATTTGATTTACTAGTTATTGGTGGTTGATAAATGGAGATTTGTAAGTGGTTCTAAATTAGCTGAGCTACCTATGTTGTTTGTGCTTGAGTTCAGAAGTTGTGGAATTTTTGTTCAGCATATTTGAGCTACTTTTCCCGTCAAAGTTGCAGACTTCTTTTTGGTATTTTAATATATTCTTACAAATCCCTAGCTTTGTGCTTTAGTGATTTGTTTACCAATTGCTAAATCTAAGGTTTTTATTTATTGGAAGCTACCTTTGCATGAAATTCTAACGGTCAAAGCTGCTTCTGTTCTGTTGATCAAATGGATCCTATTTGGAAAATCGATCCTCACGCTTATGTAATTTGTTTGCCTTTCACCTGGATTTTTTTGTATTATGTTTCGAGTACTAAAATTTATATATTTTGGGGCATTTTCGTTTCACCATCCAGATGAGTCATCTGGATAGAGATGAGAGTTTTGCTTGTTTAGGCACTAAAAGTATAATCCATCTTGATGGCTTATCTGAATGACTTTAAAATTTAGCTTAATTTTAAAGTCCATCCAGCTCAACCAATTTGGACCATCTAGATGGAGAATAATTCTGTCAAAATTGTATAATGTCTATTATACCCCTTATACATTTAAAAAATTATAAGTTAAAGTAATATCATTTTGACTCATGAAAAATTACAAAATTGTATTTCCTACTAAAATAAAAAATACATTTTCTGCTAAACCACAAAAAAAATTTCCCACAAAAACGACATTTTCCGCAAATGCATTTTCCCGACAAAAACCGCAAAATATTTTTTTACCGCCAAACCGTAAAAATACGTTTTACCGCAAAACCGTAAAATGCGTTTCTCGCTAAAACCGTAAAAACTTGTTTTCTCGCCAAAACTGCAAAACGTGTTTTCCGCCAACCGCAAAAATGTGTTTTCTTGCCCCAAACCGCAAAAACGCATTTTCCGCCAAAACCGCAAAAAATGCGTTTCCCGTCAAAAATGTAAAATGCGTTTTTCCCGCCAAAACCTGGTTTTCCCATCAAAACTGCAAAAACGAGTTTCCCGCCAAAACCGTAAAAACATGTTCTCGCCAAAACACAAAAACGTGTTTTCCTGCCAAAACCGCAAAAAATGTGTTTTCTTGCCAAAACCGCAAAAATATGTTTTCCCGCCAAAACCACAAAAATGTGTTTTCTCGTCAAAACTGTAAAAATGTGTTTCCCACCAAAATCGTAAAAACATGTTTACTGTCAAAACCGTAAAAACACGTTTTCTTGCCAAAACCGCAAAAACGCATTTTCCCGCTAAAACCGCAAAAATGTGTTTTCCCGCAAAAAATCGCAAAAACGTGTTTTCTTGAAAAAACCGCAAAAACGTGTTTTCCTGCCAAAACCGCAATGCGTTTCTCGCAAAAACGTATTTTTCCGCCAAAATCGTAAAATTCATTTTTCATGCAAAACGAGAAAACATGTTTTGCTTAAACCGTAAAAACACGTTTTCTCGGCCAAAACCGTAAAACACGTTTTTGCGGTTTTGGTGTGGTGATTACTAATACTATAGTATGAGAAGGCATCAAGAATCTGCATCCATCGACAACACACACATATTAAAGACTGAGTACCGAGAAACCATTTTTTAAATTATCACAAAACATGAAGCATTCATAAATATAAGAGTTTTGTAAAATTTGAATTTGTACTTTGAGTTGTTTGGAAGTTTATTTAAATTTGAGTTTCTACTTTGAGTTTTATTAGAAGCTATAGTTGTAGTTAAAATTTAATGCAAATTTAAATAAAAATTTATATGAAATAAAAATTTATAAATGTCAAAATGCTAATTTTAAATTAATTTTAGTGTAAATATATTTTAGACTAAATAATAAAAATTAATTAAGTTAAAATTAATATCAAACAAAGGTAAGTTGAGAATCCTCCCGTAAAGATCTCATGCACGTCTTCTGTATCTCTGAAAATTCTAAACACGTGTGGTTTGAGATAACCATCATCTGTATCTTTTGCTTCAGTGACTTTTTATGGTCTTCGTTTGATTTCGTTGGATGGCAAAGATATGTTGAGGATTGATGTTGGATTGCTACTCTCGCGTTCATTACCCAGCCATAATCTCCATAGTAACCCTGGTATGCCGGCTTAGCGTCGATAATTGTTCTTTGTGGGATGTCGATCGATGCTCGGTGATCAGACCAGTGGATGAAAAAATTTCCAACTCCGTTAGCCATTGCAAGCATATCTGCTACATCGTCTATCGTGACATGTAGAATTCGGCCATCCATATATCTGGCATAACCATCTGGATCTCGCATAATACAAAAATCATCTGGTTGTAAATAAACCATATTCCCTTTCACGTTCTGCAGATGAATCCCGTTCGGTTTCTACATCATTTTCAGTATTGATCGACGGTGTAAGGTGTCCGTCGATCGATGTCGATTTCCCAGGTCGAGGGGAAACATGGAAAACTCCAGCCTCTTCCAAAGCGATTCCCTGGTATTCAATTTTTTCTTCCTCTCTGTAATCTTCGTCGTACTCGAGATAAGCTGTGTTGCAACTGAAATCGCCATGGTGGGGGTGGGCTTGTGCGGAAGTGTGAGTGTCGATCGATGCGATAGGGTGGGTATCGATCTATTGTTGAATTATATTGATGTCGATCGATGGGAGGGGTTAGGTATCAATCGATACTCCTTCTTTTGATTCCTCACCAAACTCGTAATTGCAGAAACATGTGGCCACAAGTTTTGCATTATTCCACAATTCGATGGGGTAGCCTTGTTGTTATTTTTGACAGGTTCATTAAAACTATTTTGATCAATTAGAGATAGATACAATATGTTTAACTTCATATGGCATATGGCTCCCACGGTGGCCATGAAATCTCTTCCAAGTAGCAAAGAGGAGTTCCAGTTGATATGTATGTCTATTACATGGAAGTCTATCGGGATTAAGACGTCATGAATTTGTAGCGGGACATCTCTTCATATCCCCCCGAATCGACTCTAGAGCAATCCACAAAGATGAAAGAGTTGCTGGAAGGTTCGATTCTCAGGTTTAACTTCCCTGCCATAACTCGGGGTATGATGCTCACTGATGATCCAGTGTCACAAAGAGTGTTGGGATATTTGTTTCCTTTGATGAAGCATGGAACCACGAATTTTCCAGGATCACTTTTCCCAGAGGTGATTGAACATTATTTCTATATCATCATCTGTCTCCCTTGTTTCCCTGAAAAACATCCACAATCTGTGAGTATAATAGGCTTCATCAAAAGAGGTATCTAGAGGAATTTAAAAAACTCTTTTAGCAAAGTTGTTTATCTCCTTTTCATTTCCTTCTCTGCGTTGGTGTTTGGGGATCTTTTGTCTCCTTTTTGAATGTACCTCATCTTCTCTATCAGTAATCATAGCTTCAGATGTGTTTGTATTCTGATCTGAAATTTTCATGGTTGGACGTACAAACAAGCTTGCATTTAGGTTCGGTAGCCATACTGGATTTCTCTCATGTCAATCGATTCCGTGTGTGTATTGTTGATCGATTCTTCTGTCCCCATGTCGATCGATTCTTCCGTCCCCATGTCGATCGATGTTATGGAGGCTGTGTCAATCGCTATTAGTTGATTCACACGAAGCCACTGAGTCTATGGGTTTCACCATCGATCGACTCTCACCGGTTGGTGTCGATCGATGCGTATTAGTACTGCCGAGTGAAACTGAATTTTCCACACAAAAATTGCTATCTTGGGGCTACTCTCTCTTGACTTCCTGCCAGAAATCATCATCAATCAAAGCATTGACGTGGTGTGTTTGCCCAGCCTCGATTTTCTCCTTGATCAAGCTCTCATGCTTCTCAATGGTCTCACTTGTTTGCATCACTTCTCCAATTTCTTCACATGAGTGTTAAGGTTTCGAAATTGGTGTTGAGGTTGAGGTACAGACCATCTATCTTCCTATTGAAATCCACAGTCATCTTCTGCTGTCCCTCTTAAAATCTGTCAACCATAGATTCAATCTTGCTTTCATGACTTTCTAGAGGAGGATTCTAGTAGTAGGTAGATCCATAAGTCCTATTGTTATTGAAAGGCTTTCTCTGCGAATTTTGATATGAGTTACTCCATTGACCACTGCCATAGGATTTCTTGTTGAAGCCTGAATTCTCTTGTCTCTGGAAACCATTCCCATCAGTTTACATCTTCTTCATCAAACTCGTCGTCTCCAGACTCAATTGCTTCCACGTCCCCAAAAGTAACTTGCTTCTTGAAAATCTCTGAACACTATCCAGTTTTACCTTAACATTTTCAATATGCTCCTTGCTCATAACTGGAGCTGATTTCCTTCTCTCGAAATTGGTGTTCGTGGTGCTACTGCTGGATGCCAGGTTTTCAATCAATCTTGTAGCTTCTTCAGGGCTTCTGGTGCTGAAGTTTCCCTCACTAGCTGTGTCTAAAGCCATCTGATTTTGTAATTCAATACCTCGGAAGAAAGTGCTAAGGAGCTGCACTTCGTTTTACCCATGATGTGGACAGTCTCTCTGGTAAGACTTGAATCAGATCCACGAGTTTCTAAAAGATTCTAAAGGTTCTTGTGAGAAAGTAGCAATCTTACTCCTCAACTCCTCTGCTCTTGCGTCATCAAAGAAATTATGCAAGAAAGCATTTTTGAAGTCATTCCAGGATGTCAGGGATCCTGGTTGTAGTTTCTTAAGCCAATATGAAGCTCTCCAGAAAGTAAGTACTTGAAGAGCTTACAGAAAAGGTAGTCATCGGGGACTCCATTGGCTTTAGTAGAAGTTACTATATCCTCAAATCGCTCCATATGATCCATAGGGTGCTCATGTGTAACCCATGGTAAGGTGTCTGCGCTACAAGTCCGAAGAAAGCGGGCTTTACCTAAAAATCGTTTCCCTGAAAATCTGGAGGATGAATGGCGGATATGTTGGCGTAGAACTGGTCTGGACGGTTGTAGTCAGCCAGCGTTCGTATAGAAGCTTGAGCGTTAGTTTTGGGTTGAGCTATTGCAGTGTCTGCTTCTGTATCAGGGATTACAGCCCCCTAATCGTCTATCTTTTCACCTGTTGCATTACGCAGATGACGGTTGAGGTCATGCAAGTCTACATTCTTATTTTGAACTATTACTATAGGCGCAACCATCTGATCTCGTCTGCTGTCGTGCTATTACTATAGGCGCAACCATTATGACATAATTCGATAAGTACACTAGGTTAAATAAATCAACTTTCGTTTGTTTCTAGAAACCTAATTCAACAGAATAAACTTCGGTAGTAGACCATGCGCTCGCTTGCGCCTAACTAGCCTATTATCAGGGTTCTAGTTAGCTACTCTAGAACACAAGCAATAAACACAATTCTATTAATAGATCTAATAATGACTAACAATTATATTGTTTGACGAATCCATCAGTACCATTAATAATCCCTAAATCTAGTTGATAACTACTCAGACATAATTAAAGTAAGAAGAATAGTCCCAATATAATGCATAGATAAAACACTGGGTTCCAATACAAATCTCTACTATATTGTATTGTATTATATTCTATTGTATCCCCCCTTTTTTCTTTCTCATACATAAAGTATAAATATAAAAACCCTAAAATCTAGGTCAAAACTCGTCTAGGGGTAAACTTGTAATCTTGTGTCTTGTCTCTAACTTGGGCTTGAAATCGGATGTCTGCGAATTTTTCATCGATCGATTCCAAGTGGTCAGCATCAATCTATCTTGGTCATATAACATTGGTCGATGTCAAGATAGTGTCGTTGATCGAGGGCAGTCTTGTACTTTGACTCTCTCATAGATCAACTACTGATTAATCTCTTCTAAATGCTCCAAAAGCTCCAAATATGTTCATATATCTCCAAAACGTACCCGGACCTGTAAAAACCTTAAAACATAGCCTAGACACACATAATATACCCTAAATGGAGTCCATAACATGGCCTAAAACTAGTAATAAATAGGCTATATCAAGAAGAAAGAGAGAGAGACGCACACACACATGAAATTCTCTGCAACTTAGCACTTAGAGCAGTTTAGGCAACTTTTCGATTTTGTTATCGAGCTGCGACTTAGTTAGGCTTTTCAAGTCTTAAGTTGTTTTAACTAGGGAACTCGCCAATATCTCTTTTGGCAAAGGCTTTAACCTGTCGTAAACGCACATACGAAGATACGAAATAAGATCTCTATTGCTCTTTTCTTCATCGCGATTTATTTTTTTTCTTTTGTTATATCATAACTTGGCTACTTGTCATTCGGCTCAGTAGAAATATGTGACATCAGGGAAAAATAGGGTTTCTTAGCTTTCCTCTGTTTACGGAAATTGACGGTGTGACTTTCGGTTCCCACATCATCCAGATATATAAGTATGACCACAATTCCTTGTTGACTGGTGAGGGTAAAGAGAGTGTGGTCAGCTTCAGACTTGATGAACCTTCTTCCATTGAGAGTTGTACTTAGCTTGTGGTACCATGATCTTGGTGATTGCTTTAACCCATAGATTAATTCTTTAATCTAAGCACATTCCCTGGTTTCACAATGTTTTCTAGACGAGGAGGTGGTCTCATGTAGACCTCATCTTCCAATTCACCTTGTGGGAAATCATTCTTGACATTCATTTGCCATAGATCTCAGTCCAATTTGATTATCAATGAAAGAACAATCCTGATGGTGTGTGCAAATGTATCAAGGTAATCTTTCCCATAGACATGCGTGTATCCCCTTGCAACCAACCTTTTCTTCTTCATTTCTGGTTTTCCATTAGCTAGATACTTGATGGTGAAGAGAAAATAGCTTGTCACAGCTTTCTTTCCTTTGGGAAGCTTAGTTTCATACCAGGTATCATTTTTGATCATAGCATTGATCTCATCTTCAACTGAGTCTCTCCACTCTTCAAGCAGAAGTAAAAAGCTTGAATTGGAAACATAAATCAGTGGAGAATGACCAAAAAATTGAAGAAGTCTCATATTAGTTATGATGAAGAAGGCATCCCACTTTCAACTCTTGTGATTTCAGCTTATCATGTTTAGGCAAATGGCAAGTTGCCTCTTAATATAATCTTGGAATTTACTCCTGATCCAACTCACCAACGAAAACTTGATGTTCCTCTGGATAATGAGCAAGAGAGCATACTGCACTTATTAGATGAGCCACTACTTCTTAGTGGCTGAACCTGGTTTATCTCTTCTTCTTTATCAGATTATGTTTCATCATTCTGATGAACTGTTTCTTGTTGTTCTTGTTGCTTTTCATCATGCTCATGAGTTTCTGGTTGATTCCCCCCTTCAGGATCAAGATGAGTGGGTTCTACAGATTCATCAACTCCATCTTCCTCAGTCACATTTTTTGGACGAAATGTAGCTTCTGGTGACATGCCCTTGTTTCCTGATTTGCATGAGGAAGGTTATTTACAAGGTTGTCCATAATCATCCTGAGATTGGCATCTTTTTTTGATGCTTTGGAGAGGTCTTTCAAGTCATCCCAACTCGTTTCCTCATAGTATCCCGTAGTGTCCACAAACTTTACATTTTTTGATATTGAAACATTTTCGCCACTGGATCATAGCACTTATAACCCATTTGTGTCGGAGAATGGCCAATGAACATAGCCTTTCAGATCCTAGCATCTACCTTGCTCCTTTGTTCCCCTGGTATCAACACAAAGTAGAGGCATCCAAATACTCTCAAATGGTCCAAATATGGCTTGTTCATATTTAGCACCTAAATGGAGACAGGTCATTGAGTATCTTAGTGGGAATTATGTTGATGAGATAACAAGTAGCCATCACAGAATCACTCCAAAATCTCTTTGGAACATTAATATGGAACATCATTGACCTTGCTACTTCCATTAGGTGCATATTCTTTGATATAACCGATTTATTATCAGTTTTAGGCCATGTTATAGGCTATATTTAGGGTCTATCATGTGTGTCTAGACTATGTTTTAGAGTCTTTACATGTCCACGTACGTTTTAGAGATATATGAAAATACTTAGAGCTTTTGGAGCATTTAGAAGAGAAGAATCCATAGCTGATCATTGAGAGAGTCGAAGTACAAGACAGTCGTCGATTGTCGACAGAACCTTGTCATCAACCGATGTTACAAGACCAAGGTCGATCGATGTTGCACACCTAATATCGATCGACGACCAAATCATAGACAGATGATCTCAAGCCCAAGTTAGACATAAATGACGAAGATGCCTTGGACGAGTTTTCACCTAGATTTTAGGGTTCTATATTTAGGTGTTACAGAGAGAAAGAGAGAAAAAGGAAAGCGAAACTTCTTGAGAGTTTAGTTTTCTATTATAGTTTTAGGGGAGAAGATTCATAACTCATGCGGGAGATTTGTATTCGAACCCCACTATTTTTATCTATGGATTATATTCAGACTATTGTTCCTTCTTTGATTATGTCTGAGTAGTTATCAACTAGATTTAGGGTTGAATGATAGAAATCATGGATTACCCAAAATTAGGATTGCTAGGTTAAGTTAATATCCATCAATTTAGTTGTGCTTAATGCTTGCATTCTAGAGTTGCGAACTAGGATCTCGAAAGTAGGATATGGACGACTATGAGAGTAGGCTCTGTGCCAGAATAGACTCCAATGAAGCTCAGCCTTGTACCATGCTAAGTCACGCCTGATATCTCCAATTTCTCCTTCCGGGATTGCTACTTCTTCGTCCAGGGTCGTTCCTTGTTACTTCCCGATCTGTTTAGCCTTGTGGAGGTTGTGATTTTTCCAAGGTCTGTGTTTTGTGGATCCTTGGTGACTGGGGTTAGTAGCACGTTGATCCGAGCTTGTTGCTCCACTTGGGTTTGAACCACTCGCTCCAAGCGTCATAAGGGCTTGCTACCCTGCGCCATATTGCTGACCTGTATTTTTAAACAAAACTGAGGGAGTGTTACACATGTTTTTGGGTAGCCCCTCTAATAAAGAATCATTGTCGACAGGATGAGCCGCTAGTGGTGGTGGCGGATTGTTGGGGTGATTCTGAGGACAGAACTGTGGAGCATTGATTGGTGGATTAATTGGGTTCCATGCGCATTTAGTTGCGGGTTGGCTTGCACATCGACTGGATTGTTGGAATTGTTTTCAGTAGATGCTGACATTGTGATCTTTGTTTCACATCGGTTTCTTTAGAGGGATTTTTATGCTTATTCTCCCTCTCTCTAGCTATGAATGATGAATCATAAAATTCACTGAAAAACAAGGTTTATGAATAAGGAAATTGTTTGATAAGTAAGCTATAAGTAGAAAAGACTACGCTATGAGCAGCTATGAAAAATGGATGTTTTATTGATGGTTTTATAATGAATAAAGAGGGTGCTCGATAACAATGAAGACTGTATATAATGAGAGTATTGTTGGCTAAGGAGGAATTCGGTTCCCTGTATTTGGCTCCTCCTCCTCTTTTATAGATCTTCACGGTGGATCGTAACGGTGGTGTGATCTTTAGTGCAGATCAGGTGCTTTGATGATGGTCTTTAATTCTTTTGACTTCTTTACGTTTTTTGTTGACTTCGCCGAGCTTGGTATGTCAGATTCTTTGAGCATGTGGTGTGTCGTGAACATTGTGGGCTTACTCTTCTTTATTGGGCCTTGATGGTGATTGACCATGTGCTTTATAGTATTTGGTTTGAGATCTCTAACTGGGTATGTGGGGTGAAACCCTACTCCAACAAACTAGTGGCCAGCCCACACTTTCCTGCGGGGTGTTATTTAATTTCTAATTTGTGTTATAGTTGTGTAATGTCTCCTCTTAGCATATATGTTTTATTCGGGTAAAATGTGTATCTATGTTGTCGGATGGTTTAAAGTATTCTCTAATGATTGCATCGTAGCGCTTCTTAGCGCTTTTTGAAGGATCTCTTAGAACAAAGGATAATAAGAACAACTTTTTTTATTGCTTTAGAAAACTACTCAAAACTAAAGTTCACAATGTTTCTCTTAGATCTCTTACGGAACACCTCTCCATGAGACCTATATTTATAGTGAAGGACTATTCCCTTTAACATGTGGAATATGGAAAACACAAACTTATTCTAATAGAAAACTTCCTTTTCCTATTCTAGATTTTCTTTTTGTGTTTATCTCTTAACATATTAAGCATCTAATAATATGTTAAGTTTCCACAAGCTTGGAATTATCCAACAATCACCCCCTTAATTCCAACTTGAATTATGGAGATCAATTTCTTGAACTCCGATTAAGCTCCTCATTTGCTTGAAATTAATCCTTGCTAATGGCTTGGTTAGGATGTCGGCCTTCTGCTCAAACCCGGTGGTTGCATGTATCGACTTAGAACATCAACTGTGTAACACACAAATGATCTTGTGTGAAGTAGATACCTCAAACATCCTATGCTTCTTTGTATCATGTAGCATTTATCTCTGGTTCATCTTCAACCTTTGAGATATTTAAACTCAATTCCATTGCTAAGTGAATCGTGTTACACACTTCCATCTTTGTGTCACACATGATTCCTTGAGCATAACTCTCCTCCTTTATCTTGATTTCGTCTGCTCCTTGAATCTTGTAGATCCACTTTAACCCTATAGGTTTAACTCCCGCCGGTCTATCCACAAGCTCCCATGTCGTGTTTCTTGTGATAGAATCCAACTCAGCTACCATAGCTCCAACCCATTCTCTTACGTGTTCGGCCTCAAGATAGTTCTCTGGCTCGCCATCTACTATGAGCAACAGCATTGCACTTTCTTGATCTGCAAGTAACACATAATCATCGAGATACCTTGGTTTTGTTATGGTGCGGCCATGTCTAGTCACCAACGGTTGACCACCACTGTATTGGTTTGCATTGTGATCTGTATCTTCTTCTTCTTCCTCATCTTGGTTTATAGCTTCTTGTTCATGATCCTCACCTTGATCATTACCTTCTCTATATCAACCTCATGTGGAAGCTTAAGCATACTAGGTACACAATCAGCTTGTTTGGTTGAGGATGTCCAATCCCAAGCTTTTTCTCATCAAAAATCACATCTCTACTCACCATCACCTTCCCTGCGACTGGATCATAGAGTCTATATGCTTTGGAACCCGGCTCAGTTCCAAGATTGATCACACTCTTTGATCTCTCATCTAACTTCTTTAGATGTGTCACTCAGATTTTCGCATGAGCTACACAACCGAATATCCTCAAGTGCTCGATATTAGGTTTCTTGGTCATGAGACAACCGAATATCCTGTTCATGGATCAACTCCAACGTCTTCGTTGCACGAACATGGTCTAAGTTGAGAATGAATGTCTTGCTTGCTTCACTGCTAGACATGTGTCACACACGCTTTCTTCGTGTGTTACACACGACATTCCTAAGACCATCTTTTTCTTTACCATGTTTTGTTCTTCTACAATTTCTCCTAACGAGGCTTCCTTGGATGCTAGACGTGATATGTTCCCCGCAAATTCGTTTACGGTATCGCTATCATCCATCTTCAACCTGTCAAACTCCGTCCTCGGCGTCTCGAATCTCGCCTCCCTTACACGATCATCTCTATGGTGTCGTGACTTGATGGCATTCCAAATCTCTTTCGATGCGGTTTGTTCTCCCACCTGGGAGAATCAAATTGTCGGACAGAGATTGATACAAAAGAGCTATTGCAACATCGTTCTTCTTTTGATCATTCAAACCAGATTCTATTGTGTCCCACACATCATGAACACAGAGTAACACCTTCATTCTCATCGACCAAGCTGTATAGTTTGTCGAATTCAACATCGGACATTGGAGGGATGCGGATCCAAGGTCCTTCGTGCGTGGAGCCACTATTCACATCAGCCATCTTGTGTCGTGAACTCTTGCTTCACAACTACTAGGATCGAAGCTTCAACTTAAGCTTAGATCGAGTCTCCAACGTGAGGCTATGATATCAATTGGAGGTTCAACTTAAGCTCTGATACCAATTGAAGGATCTTTTAGAACAAAGGATAATAAGAACAAATTTTCTTATTGCTTTAGAACTACTCAAACTAAAGCTCACAATGTTTCTCTTAGATCTCTTATGAACACCTCTCCATGAGACATATATTTATAGTGAAGGACTATTACTTTTCACATGTGGAATATGGAAAACACAAACCTAATCTAATAGAAAACTTCATTTTCCTATTCTAGATTTTCTTTTTGTGTTTATCTCTTGTTAGGATTTATTTTGTACTAGAGTATCTTTAGATTTAATAAACTCAAGTATGGTATATCTAATAAGAGTTTCCACAACAACTTTCTAGCTAAACCTTCTAGACCTTATTCCTTAGAACCCCTAAAGTTCTTATCATCTTGTTCCTATTTATAATCCTTTATAAATCTCAGGATCAAAATATGATTAGGATATAATCTCCTTTTCCTATAACACATTATATTCCTAACTAACATGTTATTTGTAATTTTGCAGGCAGAAGAATTTGGGCCATGATTTGTATGGAAGCCCACCAGAAACTGCAATCTCCACCTTGGGCTTCATACCCACCTTATCTTTCACATCCGGCCCATCTCATTTCTCTTCTTCACCCGGGCCATCTTATTCCTCTACTTTCTTCGTATCAACGATGACCGACACACATGAGAAGCTTCTGGTCCGTCCTCTGGTTCCAACGGCGATTCCGAAAAAACTTCAACCTAAAATGATGTTCAGCTGAAACCGATCCTTCGCCAAGGATCATCAATCCATCACCCTAGGCTCCTTCCTTGCTTTCCAGTTTCTTCGATTAGGGTTTTGATCTTCATCATCTGGAGAAATCTGCAGTCTTCCTCTGGTAAGTGAATCTTCCCCTATAGTTATTTCCTTTGCTCGTTATTCCTCTCTAACCTGATTCCCGTATGTTCTTTGTAGATCTTTTAGGTGAACCCGGGTGCCTTCCTTTCATCCTCGACCACCACTGTCTTCCTTTCGCCGAGCCTTTTCAGCTGCCAAAGACGATTTCCGGTGGCGATATTCCCTGTCCGTGGAGTTTCTTTATCTTATTCGAGGTACTCGTCTCCCTTCAACAATCCCCTTTGTTGTTTAAGACGTCTCTCGACTTAGATATTGTCTAGCTAGTTTTCCTTGTTAAAGTCTTGAGATTCCTTGTGCTATTTATCCGTAACAGACTTGCTCCACCTTGAGCTAAGATCCCTCTTGCCTCGCATCCGTTTGAGCAGGTAACTTTCTTTTGACTGATGAGCTTGTGTTGTCGATAAGAAATAATTGGGTGCTCTAATGTTTCTAATTACTTCTTGTGCGAGGTGTATCGACAACTAAGTTACCTGCCATGCCGAGCTCATTACGTGACTTGAGGATCTCACAGCAGAGATCAAACTTTTGTCCAGGTAAGGCCTTAGTTAGGAAATCTGCTGGATTTCGGCTAGTATGGACTTTAGATAGAGTAACCCCGCCATCTTCTACTATGTCTCTGATGAAGTGATATTTAGTATCAATATGTTTAGTTCGTTCATGATGGACATGATTCTTTGCTAAGGCTAGGGCGCTTTGTGAGTCACAATTTAGCTTAACACTTTCTTGAACAAAACCTAGTTCCTTGCATAGTCTCCTTAACCATAGAGCTTATTTTGCAGCCGCAGTTAGAGCCATATACTCAGCTTCGGTTGTAGAAAGAGCTACTACTTCTTGTAGTCCTGATTTCCAGCTAACTGTGTTTCCCCAAACTTGGAACACGTATCCAGTCACTGATCTCCTTCTATCTAGATCTGTGGCATAATCTGAGTCACAAAACCCTTCAATACTAAATTTAGATCCTTTAGTAAACGTGAGACACCTTCCCGCAGCCCATTTTATGTATCTTAGAACCCATTTGACCGCTGCCCAGTGTTCTTTTCCGGGTTCAGACATATATCTGCTTATCAAACCAACTGCAAAACTTAGGTCAGGTCGAGAACCCACCATAGCATACATGATACTCCCTACTGCACTAGCATAGGGTATATCTTCCATACTTTTTCCTTCCTCTTTCTTTTGATCTTGTGTGAGGCTTCTTAGTTTAAACTGAGCTGACGTTGGTGTTGATACGGCTTTAGTTTCTGTCATTCCAAAAGCTTCTACTACCTTTCGTAAGTAGTCTTCCTGAGATAGCATTAATATTCCCTTTGATCTATCTCTTATAATGTCCATTCCTAATATTCTTGAAGCCTTCCCTAAATCCTTCATCTCGAATTCCTTACTCAGATTTTCTTTAATGCTTCTTATCTCTTGGAGATCTCCTGAGGCTATAAGCATATCATCTACATATAGTAGTAAGAAAACTGCTTTTGATGTGTTGACATTCTTCATATAAACACATGGATCTTCTCTGCTTCTTATGAACTGTTGTGTTTTCATGAAACAATCAAACATGTAGTTCCATTGTCTAGGAGACTGTTTTAGACCATATAGTGATTTCTTAAGTAAGCACACCTTGTTTTCATCCCCTTTCTTAATGAAACCTTCTGGTTGTTTCATAAGAATCTTCTCTTCTAATTCTCCATGTAAGAATGTTGTTTTCACATCCATTTGCTCCAGTTCATAATCATTGTTAACCACAATTGATAGCATTATTCTTATTGATACATGCTTCACCACTGGAGAGAATACTTCATTGTAATCAATTCCTTCCTTTTGTGAAAAACCTTGTGCCACTAACCTTACTTTATATCTTGGTTCTTCAACACCTGGTATTTCCTGGTTTGAGCTTGAATATCCATTGCAGCCTATAACCTTAGCATTCTCAGGTTTCTCTATCAGTACCCAAGTGTTATTTCGTTGAAGTGAATCCATCTCTTCATTTGCTCCATTCTTCCAAAGTTTTTATTTCTTGCTCGTCATGGCTTCAGTGTATGTCTTAGGTTCATCTATCTCGAGTTCATCAGCTGCAGCTAATGCATAAGCTACAAAGTCTGAATCTTTGAATCTCGATGGTGGTCTGATTTGCCTCCTTGCCCGGTCCCTGGCCAGCAAATACTCGTCTATTTGAGTTTCTGTTTCCGGATCATTATCATCTTTGTCCTCAGATAAGCTTTTCTTCCTGGTCGTTACAGGATAGTATAGGCGATACTCCACCTGGAGATAGAACCTCTTCTTCTTCTGAGCTTGTTGAAGAAGGTCCTTCTATCAAATCTTCTTTAAACGTTACTCGCTTTGACCCCCTTTTATTTACCTCGTTTTCCATGCTGGTACCCTCAAGGGTATTGGCGTGTTTATATAATTCTTCTTCGTTGAAAACTATGTGCCTACTTGTTTCGCACTTACCAGTCTCGGGTATCCACACACGATATCCCTTAGTTCCAAAACGGGTATCCCAAAAACACTCCTTTTATAGCTCTCGGACTTGTCTTTCCTTGGACCTTGTGAACATATGCTGAGCTCCCAAATCTTTTAATGTTGCTTAGGTCGCTTTTTACACTAGTCCAGCGTTCCTCAGGTAATTCGTAGTTGATGGCTGAATTAGGTGACCTGTTTATGATGTAAGTAGCCGTTGATGCAGCTTCAGCCCAAAATTCTTGTCCTAATCCCGACTCTACAAGCATACATCGCACTTTGTCCATGATAGTCCTGTTCATTCGTTCTGAAACTCCGTTTTGCTGTGGGGTGTATGGACACGTTTTGTGTCTTTTAATCCCCGAATCTTTGCACAGTTTGTCGAACTGTGTATTGCAAAATTCAAGGCCATTATCAGTTCTTAGACACTTTATTTTCTTTCTTGTTAGGTTTTCAACAGCTACTTTCCATTCCTTGAATTTGTCGTAGGCTTCATCTTTTGTCCTAAGGAAATAGATCCAGACCTTTCTTGAAAAATCATCTATGAAGCTTATGAAGTATTTACTTCCTGCTAGGCTTTCTGGAGTTGATGGAGATCCCCATAAGTCAGAGTGTATGTATTCAAGGATTTCTTTAGTAGTGTGTTTTGCAGTGGGAAAACTCAATTTGTGAGATTTTCCTAACGCGCAGGTTTCACAGAATTCTAGCTTGTTTATCTCCAGCTTGGGTATGTACCCTTTATCTGCGAGTACTTTTAGGTTCTTCGCGCTCATATGGCATAATCTAGAGTGCCATATCGTAGTCTTATCTGTTTCTGACCTTGACACGTTGACTTTTCCATTTGACATTGTTCCTTGTAGATAATATAGGCCTTCGTTGAACTTTCCAGATATGACCTCCTTTCCATCCTTATAGAATGTGATCATGAAGTCTTTTCCTTCATACTGGCATCCGGATCGTTCGAGCATCCCATAAGATATCAAGTTTCGACTCATATCCGGCATGTATCTTACATTAGTAAGGATTACACGATTCCGTCGGGTCTGACGATCCTAATCTTCCCAATTCCTTTAACATCACAATGTGTGTTATTTGCCATCAACACTCTACCTCCTTCAAATTCTTCGAGGTCAAATAATACGTCTTTGTTTGGTGTGATGTGGAAAGAGCATCCTGAATCCATTACCCATTCGTCTTTAGAGTCTTTTGTACTTACGGTTAGTACTAAGGGTTGTTTAGGCTCTTCCGCTATGTTAGCGGCTTTATATGGTTTTCTGTCGGGGCATTCCCTTTTCCAGTGTCCTTCTTTTCCGCATATGAAACATCCTTTGTTTGTTTTATCATATTTTGGTCTGGATTTGGACCTACCATACCTGCTTTTGGATCTCCCTTTCCAGTGTTTTTTCCTCCCTTTTGAAACATGTTTGATGATCTTCCTCTTTCCTCAACAGATAGCCCTTCGTCGGTTGATCTTGTGAGCTTGCCACTTTCCAATAACTCTCGTTCTTTGGACCTTGCAGCCCCAGTCACTTCGTTTAGTTTAAGTGTGTCTCTTCCATATTTTAGGGTCTCCTTTAGTTGATCATACCTTTGTGGCATTGATTTTAGTAGCAATATAGCTTGAACTTCTTCAGCCACTTCCACATTTAAATTCCCCAAGTCGGCTACAAGTTTTAGAAAATCATCCACGTTTGCGTCTATGCTTTTGGAATCGTTCATCGTAAAGGTATAGAACTTGTGTTGCAAGTAGATGCGATTTGGCAGCGAGGTCTCGTATATAACGTATTTAAAGCTGTCCACATGGCTGCTGCAGTATCGCAATGACTAATTTTTCCGTAAAACTTGGTTTCCTACATTCACAACAATGAGGTCTTTTGCTTTCTCAGATTTACCGAGCTTTATGGGATCAATAGTCTTGATGGCGTGTTTAGATTCCTTTCCCAGATCTTTTGAAACCCCATCTCCATCGTCTTTGGTTGTCGGCATATCCACTAGGAGTTTATCATCGGTTAGTATATCCTTGAGACCTAGGACACCAAAGTGAGCCATCATCCTTACTTTCCATAGCAAGAAATCTCCTGTTCCGTCGAATCTATCGACGTCAATTCGGGTAGTAGACATTCTTTCGAAAAACCCCTCTAGTATTCAAAGCTGGAATGCTCTGATACCCACCTTGTTAGGATTTATCTTGTACTAGAGTATCTTTGATTTAATAAACCTCAAGTATTATATATCTAATAAGAGCCTTGCACAACAAATTTCTAGCTAAACCTCCTGACCCTTATTCCTTAGAACACCTCAAGTTCTTATCATCCTGTTCCTATTTATAATCCTGTTATAAATCTTAGGATCAAAATATGATTAGGATAAAATCTCCTTTCCTATAACACAATTATATTCCTAACTATCATGTTACTTGGAATTTTGCAGGCAAAGGAAATTGGGTCTTGATCTGTATGGAAGCCCACAATAATAACAACACAATATAGTAATTACTAAACAACTTTAATTTACTGTCAAACAAAGTAATTCTGTCATGACTATTAACAAGAAATATATCACAATTAAATTAATATATCAATAGGCCGATATAAGGGATTGAAATACTGATCTCTTGCAAGACTATTTCTATCTAAATACATCCCTCTCATCTTCGGTTTGAGATCCAGTACATGTGTCCATGGACGGTTACGCTTGGGATCACACAAAATCTGGAGTCTACTCAGTTTAATATGAGTATTATTACTTCCATGAATAACTGAAACACACTCCAACTCAGGTTGATCAACCGAATATCATTGGTTTGCAGAGCTATGTGTTGAGAGTGCAGGCTCCAGGCAAGATGAAAAACTTTATGTGGCACTCACGGATGTATTGGAAAAACAGAAAAGCTAGTGTTTGCAGGTTTAGGATTTTCGGACTATCCATCTGATGTGGGATTTTATTTCACTTTCAAATTAACTCTATATCTCATTTTTACTCTCACAATAAGAGGTACATGGTAGTACTTAGGGATCAATCCACAGAGACTCTTAGAATTGCAGCAATAGACTTATTTTTTTCGAATTAAAGCTAGATGAATTATACAATACAATAAAAGCGATTTCAAGATTGATTTTGTTTGTGAGGATAAAATTAAGAGATTCAAGTTAGGGGAGTAGGTAAGATTAGATACTACAAGTTATAGATAGCTAGGGTTTATTAAGCCACCATTCCCAACTCAAACCTTAGGGTTTAGTAGATCGATCTCGCGCATCTGCAGCTGAGTATCGATCGATGCCCACAGGTGGTGTCGATCCGATGCTCATTCTAAACAATACTGGTTTCGCGGTTTGATAAGTTCTCTAAAATTCCAATTCAACTCTTGTTTGTTACTAGTTATTTAGATTGTTTAAGATATATTCCAGGTTATAACAAACTCTCGCTTGCGCTATAGAACCTAATTCTAAAGTTGAGCTGGATCAAGTTCAACTTAGCATTAAGAGTAACTTAAACACAAGAACCAAGAGGATTACCCTAACAATTATATAAATCAGCATACATTATTACCATTGAATAACCCTAAATATAACAGTGAACTACTCGACATAGCAATAAAGAACATGAATAAATTGCATAGAATAAAATGAGTAAAAGATAAAGAGTTCAAGATCTTCTCTGTAATGATGATCATATCTTCCTCTCCAATAGATGTAGCAATGTGTTCAACTCTTAATTCTCAAACCCTTGTGTAACTTAGAAGATAACTCTTTCTTAGGTCCTCTAGCTCTATTTTTAAAACTAAGATAGAAAACCTTAATAATAGTCTAAATTTCGGTCAAGGACTTCTCTTGCAATTAATGAAACTTCTGGGTAAAACTTGTAATTTCTCAAGCTTCACCAATCTTGCTATCCGACTTGGCTGTCGATCGACGCACAGTGTGTGACGTCGATCGACTGGTTCACTCATAAATCTGGATCTGACTCTAAGTTTCTGGCTGAGTATCCTAAATGCTCCAAATAGGCCCAAAATCTCCAATTGCTTCCAATGAGTTACTAAACTGTAAATACTCTAAAAAAGTACCAAATGCATATAAAAGACTCTAAAAAGACTCTATATATCATAGGTAAAATATGTAAAATCTAAGGTATATCAACTCTCACAGACTTAACATTTTGTTTGCCCTCAAGGAAACAAAGCTGTGTAAGGAGGTTTTGAAACAGAGACTCACAAAATGTCTAAGTATAATTGTCACCCTACTTTTGTTGCAACCACATCTTATCAAGTCAATCATAGAGGAAATTTATATGCCATATCCTAGTATATCAACCAAATCCATTCTACAACAACTTA
>CAJHQP010008801.1:0-25181 GCA_905132765.1 Moricandia arvensis
AGAGAAATCCAGAAAATGTTATACTATGGCATGACCGTCTTGGCCATCCAGGCACTACAATGATGCGTAAAATCATTGAGAGTTCACATGGTCACTCAGTAAAAGCCCAAGATATACATCAGAGTAATAAAATGCCATGTACTGCATGTGCCCTTGGGAAATTGATCATAAGACCATCACCAACAAAAGTTGATAAAGAATCACCAAGATTCCTAGAACGAATACAAGGTGATATTTGTGGACCAATACATCCACCATGTGGACCATTTTATTATTTTATGGTACTAATCGACACATCCAGTAGATGGTCACATGTTTGCTTGTTATCATCTCGAAATATGGCATTCGCGAGATTTCTAACTCAGATAATCAAATTAAGAGCTCAGTTCTCTGATTATCCAATTAAAAAAGTTAGATTAGATAACGCTGGAGAATTCACATCCCAAGCATTTAATGATTACTGTATGGTATCAGGGATTGAAGTAGAACATTCAGTTGCTCATGTTCATACGCAAAACGGATTGGCAGAATCCTTAATTAAACGACTGCAACTGATTGCAAGGCCATTGATTATGAGATCCAAACTCCCAACTTCTGTATGGGGTCATGCAATTTTGCATGCAGAAGCACTCATTCGGATAAGACCAAGTGCATATCATAGATATTCCCCGTTACAATTAGTATCTGGTAGAGAACCAAATATCTCTCATCTAAAAGTATTCGGTTGTGCGGTTTATGTTCCAGTGGCACCACCACAACGTACAAAGATGGGACCTCAAAGACGGTTGGGAATATATATTGGTTATGATTCTCCATCGATAATAAGATATCTAGAACCACAAACTGGTGATGTTTTTACGGCACGATTCGCTGATTGCCATTTCAATGAAAAAGAATTCCCAAATCTAGGGGGAGATAACAATAAAGTAGGAAAAGAAATCAAATGGAATGTGCCATCCTTATTACACCTTGATCCTCCTACGAAACAGTCATAACTAGAAGTTCGACGTATCATGAATTTACAAAACATCGCAAATCAACTACCTGATGCATTTGCTGATACCAAAATGGTAACAAAATCATATATACCCGCCGCAAATGCTCCTGCTCGCATTGAGATTCCAGAGAAAGGCAAAATGGCAGTTGATACACGTGAATCGGGAACACGTTTGAAACGCGGCAGACCTTTTGGCTCAAAGGATAAAAATCCTAGAAAACGAAAGTAAGTTGAAAGGCATGATACCTCCAGAATAACAGAAAATGTTCTTGAGAGAGAAGATAATGAATCTAACGACAATACAAAGCATCATGAATCTGAAGAAAATCATGAGATTTCTATTAATTACATCCATAATAGAAAAATATGGGAACGGAAAGAGATGGATGATATAGATGATGTTTTCTCATACCTTTTAGCAAAGGAAATAGATGAAGAAAACGAAGATCCAGAACCAACATCTGTTTATGAATGTCAAAAGAGATATGACTGGATAAAATGGAAAGATGCAATCCAAGTCGAACTAGATTCACTTAACAAAAGAAATGTATTCGGACCCATTGTAATCACACCCAAAGATGTGAAACCTGTTGGATATAAATGGGTATTTGTTCGGAAACGAAATGAGAAAAACGAGATTACAAGATACAAAGCTCGCCTGGTAGCCCAAGGTTTTTCTCAGAGACCTGGAATTGATTATGAGGAAACATATTCTCCTGTTATGGATGCAATCACATTTAGATTCCTGATGAGTCTAGCTGCTGATAAAAATCTTGAGATGCGACTAATGGATGTCGTCACAGCCTATTTATATGGATCACTAGATACCGATATCTACATGAAAATTCCTGATGGGTTTAAAATGCCAGAAGCATTAAGTTCCAAACCGAAAGAGTTATGTGCAATAAAATTGCAAAGATCATTATATGGGTTAAAGCAATCTGGGCGTATGTGGTATAATCGTCTCAGTGAACATTTAACAAAAGAAGGATATGTGAACGATCCTATATGCCCATGCGTTTTCATCAAGAAAACAACATCCGGTTTTGTGATAATCGCGGTATATGTTGATGATCTTAATATTATTGGAACTCAAAAGGAAATCCAAAAGGCATCAGATTACCTGAAAGGAGAATTTGAGATGAAAGATCTCGGTCAGACAAAGTATTGTCTTGGCCTACAAATTGAACATTCTGAAAATGGTATATTTGTGCATCAATCCACTTACACTAAAAGAGTATTGAAACGCTTTAATATGGATAAATCAACTCCTCTTAGCACTCCGATGGTCGTTAGATCACTTAATGTTGAGAATGATATCTTTCGACCATCTGCAGAAAATGAAGAGATACTTGGTCCGGAAGTACCCTATCTAAGTGCAATCGGAGCACTGATGTACCTTGCAAATTGTACACGACCTGATATATCATTTGCTGTTAATCTTTTAGCAAGATTCAGTTCTTCTCCTACACGAAGACATTGGAATGGAATTAAACATATTTTCCGTTATCTTCAAGGGACTATTGACTTAGGTTTGTTTTATCCTAAAGATTCAAAAGGTCAAATGGTTGGTTTTGCAGATGCAGGATATCTGTCAGATCCACACAAAGCTCGATCGCAAACAGGATACGTTTTCACGATCGGAGGCACTGCTATATCTTGGCGTTCTCAGAAACAAACGCTCGTGGCGACCTCATCAAATCATGCGGAGATAATCGCACTCCATGAAGCAAGTAGAGAATGTGTATGGTTAAGATCAATAAGCCATCACATCTGTTCCAGCAGTGGGATCGACGAAAATATGGAGCCAACTATTTTATATGAAGATAATGCGGCATGCGTTGCTCAAACGAAGGAAGGATATATCAAAAGCGATAGAACGAAGCATATACATCCAAAGTTCTTTTCTTACACTCAAGAGCTAGAGAAGAATAAAGAAATTGAAGTAAGATATGTTCGATCATGCGACAATGCTGCTGATCTCTTCACAAAATCACTCCCTACCTCGGTATTCAGGAAACATGTCCATAATATTGGAATGCGTCATCAGAAAGATCTATGACTGCTTATTCGAGGGGGAGCTTCCGAGGTTGTACTCTTTTTACCTTACTATGGTTTTTCCCACTGGGTTTTTCCTAGAAAGGTTTTTAACGAGGCAACAAATATGTTACGGAAGCAATAATAGTGACACCGGTCCCCAAGGGGGAGTGTTATAAAACGTGTATAAACACATGTATACCTGTCAAAATGCAGGTATACCTACTTTCTGTATCTAGACAGTATTTGGGGCCCACTGTCACTATTTGTACAGTGAATTTACTATTTGCACAGTGAATTTCGTTCTATAAATACGGATCGAATTCATTCATTGTAAACACACCTTTCCTTTCGATAATACATTCTCTCTCTCGATTCCTATAGATATAAAGTATTTCCATTTATAATATTTCCAAATACGATAAATTCTAAGCCTTTTACAACATTTATTTTATTTAAATTCAAACTTTTTTCTAATCAATAGACTCATCTTATGTGTAATGATGAGTCATGTTTGACTGGAGAAGTTTAATGAGGAGTCATAATTAAATTTATCTAAGTCACAATAGAGAAATCAACCAATAAATTTATAATGTTTTCACTTGAATATTTTGTTATTTAATAGTATGATATAAAATTAGTCATCAATTATCATCATACACAAATTTTAATATATAAAGTACTGGTACAAAATATCTACTATATTAAAACAAAGTCCTATTTGAATTTTATTGTGGCATAATTTTAATTTGGACCTATTATATATATTGTAACTAAAAGATATGTTACTTATCTATAATATTAAAACAAAATCCCTCTAAAGATGTTACCTTTGATTATATATACAAGCAATGAAACTCTTGTATTTATGCTTAACATAATTAATTAATATTTCATTTCATAACTTATATTACATCTCATTTCATTTGAACGTTTAACAAGGCTCTTTATTTAACTATAAAAATTAGTTTGTTTGAACATTCAAAATATATTTTCGACTAAATATTGATACGATTTACAATAATATCTTATGAGTTTCCGTTGGTTTAGGTGGAACAACACACCAATTCCATGAATAGCACACTAATTATATCAATATCTTTCCAAAAATATATCTAACAATATATACAAATACACCTCGTGCCTAATAGAAATTTCTGACTTCCATTGTGCTTTATGATCTCACATGTTTATTTGGAAAATAAGTGTTATGTATTATAGGTGCTCGGTATTATACTATAACCCCGATTTCTTTAGTGTTGTTTTTCTTGGCTACAATCATACTACTACTATGATTATAGTTTTGATCGTTTGTGTCGAGCTCTATGATATCTAAATATAACTCGTTTTTATTCTATCGCTATTCTTTTTACCGCTTTCAGCTCTGAACGCTGATAGTTGGCCCAAGTTCAAGCTCCAAGATAATGCTACAATTAGTCACAATACCAAATTCTTTAGGTGTCTTCTCATTTCTTGTGTAATTTTAAACATGTATTAAGTAATATGCATCCTAATATTGCATATTATATATATGTATAGGTCGTGGCTATTACTGAAGTTTGTACATGTCGAACTCTCTGATACTCAAGAATTTTTTGTACAAAATACAGATACTTTAATTACAATTTGAAGATGTTATTAACTGTTTTTCTGATCAACTATGTTGATTTGTTTATGTTATTGATGAAAGAAATACTTTTATTTTGTTGAACAGATGTCTCACTTATGGCTAAAACGAGGGAAGATGTGAAGTTCTTTCTTTGATAACCTAACTTCACTCTTTATGTTTTATTCACATATGGTAACTGATAATGGTTAGTATGCCGGAAAAGCAAACAGCTGGGAGGAGTTGAAGAGGTAGAGCACAAAAATATTTATGTTAACTTATTTTATTTTCATAAATATAAAACTCTATTCATTTAAACTAATATAAAAATGTGATACAAAATATTATATAAAATAAAATTGTATAATATATAAGATATTGAAAATTGTATATATATATTATAAAATTGATTAATCATACTATAAATACAAAACTAATACAAATTATATAATGCCATCATCTAAAACAAATAAAGATATCAATTCATCTCAAATTTTGATTTCAATAAAATATTTCTCCACAAAGTAGAAAACAAAAACAAATTATAATATTCATAAATAGTCGAATTATTACTATGTTTCCTGAATAAAAAACCAAAATTTCCAAACAAACCAAAACTTAACTGAGAACCAAAAAAAAATTCAGACCTTAACCGAAGTATATAAAATATCATCAAATTATATAATTTTAATTTGAGAACATAAATTATAAATATAAATATAAATTATCCGCGCAACCGCGCGGGTCAGAATCTAATTTATCTTATTAAAGTTGAAGTACCTTTTTGAAATATCCATTGACTCATCTAATTATTTGCAACTCCTACCCTGCTTTAATAAAAACTATTTATTTTAAATTAGTCATTAATTATGATCATACACAAATGTTAAATATATAAATTATTGGTATCGAATATCAAGAAAATAAATTCGCATTCAATTTTCAAAAATAAAAGTTATAGCTTGCCAATAGTAAAAAAAAGACTATAATTTGTTAATTTTAGAATTATTTTTATCTGCGAATTCGCGGGCAAATACCTAATATATCATTATTTGAGAGTTATTCATATATATATTTGGGATGCAAGTGTTTTCAGTTTTTTGGATAGTCAAGAAAAAAACAAGTAAGCATGCTTTATAGTTTTCAATACTATATATGACATGGTTTTTCTGTATACACAAGGTATATCGAACATCATTACAATTCTGTGATTTATTTGGATCAGAACACTATAAAAGCATAGTAAATTCAGATACATCAGATCAGATGCAGGACAAGATCCAGTAAACACGTGCAACACCATAGAGACATTTCTTAAGCTCCATACTTCAAACTGCGCGAAGGCAAAACTTTAGGCACTCTACTTTCAAGATCCTAATAAATTTATAATCACATTAGAAATACAGCTAATATATATATTTTTTTTCCTTATACCTCGACAACTAGGAGGGATTGTTGTAACGCCACATTTGGCTACAAGAGCCTCAACTTTAGATGGATCAATTCCTAAAATTGGTAGATAAAACTTAAACCTGCAGAAGCATTCCAGATTAGCGGATCGGACCACCTCGCAGCACTCGTTGATCGGAGGCGGCGGGTTGATTCCAGTGACGGCTGGACGACATTTCTGCATATCTTTTATGTCGATTTTACAAATGGTAAGGGTTGTAACTTCTTTCACCATTATTGCAGCGGTTAAAACCATTGCAAGAACTGTAGATTGTGTAAGGATATTGGTATTTTTCTTACCCATTTTCTACATATGAATATCATTCGAATCTTCTACTATGAGCTTGTTAATTTGTTATTATATAGCAAAGCTTTAATGCTAACTGAAAGGTGTTAGTAACGTAAGATATATAATCATTAGGAGTGTTTTGGGTTTTGATGCGTGAAGAAACTGACAAACGTGTGAAGGCTTAGTTGCATTGCATGCCCTAATCTACGGGTTGTGTTGCGTGATCAAATGTCATCTTTTTATTTTTGTTGTGATTTTAAAGTGTTGACAGGAAAAAAATACAATTTTGTGGTTTGGGCATAAAATATAGTTTTGCAGGTTTTGAAAAATATCTATCATAATTATTTGTTTGTCTAAATTTAAATCTAAATATTTTATTTGGATAAGGTAAATTTATTATTTGTTATTTTTGACAAACTCATCTTCATCAAAATGTACCAATCAGAACTACTTAGATGAGTCTAATTTCATACTAAAATTATAAATTTCATACTAATATTTAAATTTCATTTGGATGAATCATTTATATGATATCCATTTTAACACAAAATAAACATTACGTCTCATCTGGCCATTTGGATGAACAAAACGATCATGTCACACACACACACTTTGTATTTCACAAAAATCTATTGTGGTTGAAAAATTATTGTTTCTTAATATATGGATGTCCTAATTGCATTATTATTTTATTATTAGTCTGAATATCCTTTTATACTTGTAACTTAAGTCTACCGATACAAGATGTACATTTTATTTCTAAAACATAAAAAGAATAATTCAATGCCACAAGAATGGAAATCTCTTTAAAACATATATGCTATTTGAAATCTCTTCAAAACATATATGCTAATGGAAGTCTCTTCAAATAATGGAAACAACATTTGGTCAGTTAAAATTTATTTGGAAACTAATTCAATAGTAACAAATATTTGGTTAATTACTTAGACTCCACATAGATGGATTGGTTAATGTCATGAAGCAACGAAAATAGTGTAGAAACATTGGGTCCAAACTGAAGAAACAATTATTAGTGGTCTGATTTAGAAAACGATACTTAAAAAGCAAGTCTTTAGGGCATGTCCATCAGTAAGAACTTCTTTAGGGTTTTTTTTTTTTTTTTTAGGATTTTTAAAAAGAAAAAATGGAGCAATCGTGGACCGCCACGTGTTAGTGGAATGTACGAAACAGTGCAAAAACCGGTTATTAATTAGAGATTTTTAGAGACGGGTTCTTAGGAACCCCTTAGGAATCGTTTGATGGAGGTCCACCGTTTCTCCGCCTGTCGTTATCATAGAGAGAGAGTAATATTTGCTTCCTCTTTTTCAATATTGGGCCTATTCTACCAAGGCAATTATCATTACGGGCTTGACACCCAAAGAGCCCACAAAAGCACACGTTTCTCAGCACGTGCGTACACGTGACGATCTCGCACACGTCTCGCCTTCTATTTTGTTCGCGCTGTGACGATTCTTCCTCTCTTTTCTTTAATTCGATTCCGTCAGTACACAGAGCGAGGGAGACGAATACGAGAATTCTCAAAGGTACTTGCTTCTTCCTCGTCTTCGTGATCGTTATTTCGTTTAATTCTTCGCTTCCCTTGTCTAAGACGAACCCTAATTACAATATGGATTTTTTTCACAATTAGGGTTTAGGAGAAAGGTATAAATCAGCAATTCTGCCCTTTTAGTTTCGATTAAACGTTATTTGATCGTTTGTACGTCTTTAGTTTCAGGGATATTTGTAGCTCATGGCGTTCATTGACGATGATGAAGAGGAAGACTCTGTTCCACAATCAGCCTCCAATTACTATTTCGAAGATGACGATAAGGACCCTGTGTCGTTCGCCTGTCTACCAATTCAATGGAGCGACAAGGAGAAAGTGGATGGAAGTGCAGCTGGTTTGTACTTGAGAGGAACCTCTGATGATGGTCTTTTGCCTCTGCATAAGCTTGTTAAGGCTTGGAGGTTCGACCTTTCCAACTTCAGACCGGAGATCTCTGTTCTCACAAAGGACAATGTTTGGATTAAGCTTGAGAAACCGAGGAAAAGCTATGCGGAGTTGATCCGAACGGTTCTGGTGACCGTGCACTCCCTTAAGTTTCTCCTGAGGAATCCTCAGGCGTCTGATAAATCTCTCTGGGAGCATATGTCTAAGATTTTCAAGTGACTGACTCTCTGTTCTTATAACTCTTTTGTTTATCGTGTCATTCTTTTGGTTTTGACACCTGTGGTTTGGATGTTGTTTGTAGGGCATATGATGTAAAGCCATCACAGAATGATTTGGTCGACCACATTGATTTAATCGCTGAAGCTGTTAAAAGAGATGGAAAACTGTCAAAATCCAAGGTTAGTAAGGAGAATCTGCTGACTTTCTGATCTTGTATAGTGTTGTAGTTTCAGTGTCTTGGAGAGTTTGTGATGCCCATATTTGTTAACAAGAGTTTTGTTCGCTTCATGGCATGAAGGTTTTCTGTATATGTATTAGCTTCTTACCCTGACTCTCTCCTAATCTTGCGAAGTTTGTCTTTCTTGTGTGCCTAGTTTATACCTGCATTCCTCGCAAAGAAGCCTACCAAAAAGATATTACTTGATGAGGTTTGCTTTTTTCCCCACTTGCTTACTCGTTTTCCTCATGTGCGTTTTGCTTACTTTCACACGGTCTTAACTTCTGCTAAGAATTGCTATTATATATCAGGACAACCCAAAGGATGATTTCATAGTTGAAGATGACTCAGCTGTAGCTTCCAATGAAGATGAATTGGATGATGACGAAGACGATGATGACTTTTTTGAGTCTGTTTGTGCAATTTGTGATAATGGTGGCGAGCTTTTGTGGTATGCTTCCTTGCTGGATATTGATTTTTTTTGGATTTGCTTTGCAGAATGTCGTCCACCTTTTACCTGATTTATTAGAATAGGGCTCCATTGTTAGTTTGTGTTAATGTTAGCGCCTTTTAACATAGAGCGTGTTTTATCTCCAAAAGATCGATAACCTTTTCAAACAATTTTTTTTGTTAATTTAAACTCTAGCGGACCTTCCGTTTTCATTTTTTGGTTGCCCTTTTTTGTTTGCAAAAATATTTAATTAAAGCTCAGAATGTTAGCATTGTGAAAGATGCAAACGCAAATGCAGAAATTGTCAATTGTTTGAGACAACCGGGGCCTAACAGGGTTTCTAAAGATCCAATGGTTTTGTTCTAGAGTATGTGTTTTTATTTCAGTGAACCAAAATCATAAGTCTTGTGTTCTGCTTTGTGCAGTTGTGAAGGAAGCTGCCTGAGATCATTCCACGCTACCAAAAATGATGGTGTAGATTCACATTGCGATTCTCTTGGCTTGACGAAGATGCAAGTGGAAGTATGTCACATATAATATTTTTTTTTTTAGTTTTGAATATATCTGAGCACCTTGGTCTTCTTGTCCAATTATCTAACATTTTCTTGTATGGTTTGGTTAACCTTTTAAAACCGTTTCCGGCATTGCGTAAGCATGGGATTAAGATGTTATTGTTGTTATGGATTCTTTTCCAGGCGATTCAGAAATACTATTGCCCAAACTGTGAGCATAAGATGCATAATTGTTTTATTTGCAAGAAGCTTGGTTCCTCTGATAACTCGAATGGCGCAGCAGAGGTATGGATTATTTATTTCTAATGTCGAAAGCTGCCCAGGCGAGTTTGTTGATAATGGTGACTGTGAACTAACTATATGACATTTGCAATTTATATTGTATTGTTGTAGGTTTTCCAATGCGTGTCAGCCACCTGTGGGTACTTTTACCATCCTCGTTGTGTCTCAAAACGACTACATTTGGGAAATAAAGAAGAGGCTGAAGCACTAGAGAGACAAATCATTGCGGGAGAGTTTACGTGCCCATTGCACAAATGCAGTGTGTGTAAAAACGGAGAGGTTAAGACTGACTCTGACTTGCAATTTGCTGTATGCAGGCGTTGTCCAAAGTCCTACCATAGAAAATGCCTGCCACGGTATACCTTCATCTATTAGCCATTGATTTATTTTTGCAACTCTAGAATTCTAGTTGAATAACTGTCTTGTTGGTTTCTAGGGAGATTTCTTTTGAAGATATTGAGGACGAGGATATATTTACACGTGCATGGGACGATCTCTTGAACAACCGTGTACTCATATATTGCCTGTAAGATTTTTATATGATGTATCTAAGTGGGAATACAAATTTAAACTTGCGTTGAGACTTCTTTTCAATGATTTCCCTTGCGTAGAGAGCATGAGATGGATGAAGAGCTCATGACACCAGTTAGGGACCATGTTGAATTTCCTATTAGCGAGGAGGAGAAGAGAAGAAAGCTACTGGAAAGAGAGAGAAGAAAGATGCTGGAAAGAGAGAGAAGAAAGGTACCGGAATCACAAGTGGGAAAAGACAAAGCGAGACCTACATTTAAAGATCTTGCCTCACGCGATACATGTGGAAAAGCTTCTGTAAAATCATTTAAAAGTTCGTTTCCTTCTTCAAAAGATGGTGTCTCGACAAAGAAGCATGGATTAGCTTCGTCTGTACCAGATCATTTGAGGAAACGAAAGGAAGTTGATCCATTCAGAAAGTCGAACTTGGTTCGAAACAAATTCCAGAAGACGAAGGAATATGGACAGTCTCGTGAAGATGGCAAGAAGAAAGTGGAAGTGAATGAAGCACGTGATGCTGAACAAAGCAAGGTCTCACTGGGTGAGGAGTTGTTTAATTACATGCATGATTCCAACACAGTAAAATCTGGGCGCGTGGTTCTAGTCGACAGCAAACACAATAAGACCGACTCAGTCTTCTCCAAGGAGCCAGGAAGTGAAATTCCTAAATTAGACAATGATTCTCAAAGGAGGTTAGTATTTTTGTTGTTTGTAATTTAAGTTCCTTTTTTCCCGCTTAAAATAAATTTTCGACTTATGAATAAGTTTATTCTAACATGTTTACTTTTGTCAATGTAGGCTCTTGGCGATAATTAAAAAATCTAAGGAAGAAATAACTATGGATACGATATTAGAGAAACACAAAGGTCCATCTACGTATAGAAGCTCTGCAATGAGTGTTCTGAGCAAGACGATCACTATGGGGAAGGTAGAGGGCTCAATTCAGGTGCGCTAGAAAGCTGAACCCTACTCTGTTAGGTACTCTTAGTCCTTAACTAGTGACTCTTCAAATTTTGTTTCTACAGGCTGTCAGAACAGCACTGAAAAAGCTCGAGGAAGGAGGAAGTATTGAGGATGCAAAAGCAGTTTGTGAGCCAGAGGTTCTGAGCCAAATCTTCAAGTGGAAGGTCCTACGCTTAGCTTTTTAGACATGGCCGCAGCAGTCTGTTGGAGATTCCTTCCTGCATTTTTGGTTAATCCTTTAAATGTTTGTTTCTTTTGCTTCAGGATAAGTTCAAAGTTTATCTTGCTCCCTTTCTCCATGGTGCACGCTATTCCTCCTTCGGTCGTCATTTTACTAAGCCCGACAAACTTCAACAGGTAATCAATCTTATCAAAAGCATACTTTATCTTACATCCTGCCTACAATGATTGTCGGTTCACACTTCAAAAATTGTGAAGTTGACTACTGAAAGAATTAATTATCAAGGAGAATGATTTATAATATTTTGACTGGATAGTGTTTTCAATTGGCGACTTAAAAATTTTCTTCTGTGAGGATCACTGTGCTGTTAGTTTATACTTTCTGTCACCTGCATGACTAGTTGCTTATAATCTTTTTAACTCTTGTATCTGAAACTTGATCAGATCTTATTATTACTTTGTCATGCAGATTGTAGATAGGCTCCACTGGTACGCAGAAGATGGTGATATGGTGAGATTTGCTCGCAAACGTTATCTGTTAGGATTTAGTTTTATTGTTTGTTTACTTTTCTTATTATCTTTTTCTGAATGTTAATATGATGTATCGTTTCGTGTGTATGAACAAACGATGTCTGTTTTCTTGTACCTCTTCCAACAGATAGTCGACTTTTGTTGTGGTGCTAATGACTTTAGCTGGCTGATGAAAGAGAAGCTTGAAGAAACGGGCAAGAAGTGTTCATTTAAAAATTACGATCTTTTTCAAGCGAAGGTAAATGATTTGTGCACCTGCTATCATCATCAGTTGTTAGTAGTCTTCTTGTATTACTCATTGAATTATTTCTTTTACTTTTAGAATGATTTTTGTTTTGAAAAAAGAGATTGGCTGACTGTATGCAAAGAGGAGTTGCCACCAGGCCGAAGGCTGGTAAGATAAGAATTTTCTTTAAATATGATTTTTGTGTAAGGTCATGTATCATCGAAATACTTTGAGTAGTATCTGATTATTTATCATATGCTCATGAACAGATTATGGGGCTAAATCCGCCATTTGGAGTCAATGCTTCTCTTGCAAACGCCTTTGTTGCTAAGGCTCTTGAATTTCTCCCAAAGATTCTCATCCTCATAGTTCCTCCCGAGACAGACAGGTTTTAGTTTCAATCTATCTCATGATCTCATCTGCTCCTCTGTACTAATCAGAACACTAAATAACGACTCCTCTCTCTCTCTCTCACAATAAATCTGTCACTCTTCACAACAGGTTAGATAAAAAGAGGTCATCTTATGTGTGTATATGGGAAGATGAGGAGATCGTATCTGGAAAGGTAATTTGCAATTTCTTGTTTATCTGCCCTTGTTGATTTAATTTTCTGAGATGTTGAGCCTTTCTTTAGTTTCTAAAAAAAAATTGCTTCTTGTGTATTCCCTTCAGTCCTTTTACCTGCCTGGATCTGTCAATAACGAAGACAAACAATTAGAAGAAAGCTGGAATGTAGTTTCACCACCGCTTTCTCTCTGGAGTCATCCCGACTTTGCAGCCAAGCACAGGGAAATAGCGGAAATGCATAACCATTTGCCTAGGGATGTGGGGAGCTTACAGTTGAAGGAAATTGACGAAGAAGCAAATGCATCTTTGCATCCAGTTGGAGCTTCTAGTGGCATATGTGATGGTAAATCTACTTTAAGAGAGAGTCCCTTTGAAAATGGTGAGAATTTCAGAGTGGAAAACGAAGATGTTCCTATGGAAATAGATGAACTTGAGGTAGCTGATTGTGTTAATAACATTCTACTCTCTGAGAAAATTGAAGCACGGGAAACTGCTGCATCTGTTAATCATCAGTCAGATCACTTGCCAAGGAGAAGTCATCTGGAAAAGGAGAAAAATACCAGAGACTATTCTGGTAGGATGCTTGGGAAGTCGGTTGACTGGAAGAGAAATGAGATGGAAGGCGACGGAAGAGAGTTGAATAGAAGACCAGAGAGCAGCGAAACCCCCGAGATGACATCTGATTGGCAGAGTCCTGTGAGGTCTTCTTCAGATGATATATATGCTGTCTGCACATCAATTTCTAATGTGTCACCACAAAGATCTCACGAGCCTGTAGAAGCATCTCTCCCTGCAATAACAAGGAAAAAGAGTAACCTGGGAAAGGATATTAGAGAACCTGAGAGTAAAACGCAAGGCATTGGAAAACCTGAAGAGATGCGAAATCGGCCGAGGAGCTCTGTAAGATCTTCTAGAGAGGACAGCTACATTGTTCGTTCATCAACAGCAAATACGAGTGAGAAACCATATGAAGCTTTTGAACAATCTTATCGGGCAAGTTTATCCCATTTCGATGATGGTCTTGCTGCTAAGTATTGTCTGGGTGGAGACTACAGAATGCCGGATCCTCCATTGATGCCAGATCAGTTTCCATTGGCACCATCTATGAGGAATGGTCCTAACGAGATGTTTGATTACCGAGGATACTCTGACCTCAGTAGAGGGGTGGGTCCTGAAGTGTATCCGCAGCAGTACGGTGGGCACTTGGCTCCCATGTTAGCACCTCCTCCTCCAAACTTTATGGACAATGCATTACCATTGCAACAACGTTATGCTCCTCATTTTGATGAAATGAATTACCAGAGGATGGGCTCTTTCCCACCTCAGGCTCCAATGCAACCTAGTGGACACAACTTCTATGATCCTTCTGGCTTTCCGCAGCAACCACCACCACCGCCACCACCACCACATGGAGACTTTGGGATGAGTCCAATGGGGTTTGCCCCTGGCCCGAACTACCCTTACATTGGTAGATCCGGTGGTTGGCTTAACGACTAGAACATCTCTCGTTTACCTTTGCGTGTGCAATGTTTAGTAGTTTGGTAGGTCTTTTATCTCATCCGTTGAAGTTGTGTAGGAACACTAGAAGAAGAGATCCATAGTTTTTATCGTCCACTCAGATCTCTTGCTAGTCAGCCTTCTTATTTTGTTTAATATAATAAAAGAAAGCCAGCTTCTTATGTCTTTTAAACTATAGTATATCTCAATACTGGACCCCGTCCAGATCTGATATATGGAAGAAGAGTTGAGAAACTTAAGCAAGGTATGGATCTCTGCTTTAGTCTCCATCTGTTACTGTTATTTCGTATCATGTAGAATCTCTAAAGGTGTTCTTCGGCTCCTCACCATTCTTCCGGTCTGTATTATGTTTCTTGCTCTTCCTTTGTCCTTCTCTTCTGTGCATTTTTGCATTATTTCAGCTCTTTTTTTCTCATGGCTTGCAAATTTCAAGCTTATTCTCTTTGCTTTTGATCAAGGACCTTTGTGTCCACTTCCTGCTAATCTCTACCGTTTCATCTGCTATGCTTGTTTCCCCATCAAAATCAGACAAAACCCTTCTCCACGTGCCATGACAAATAGTCTTTGTAAGAATGAACCTATGCCTAAATTGGTTCTGGTCGTCAAAATTTTGATCTTTGGTTTCTTGCTTCATATTTATGAATACATTGAAGGTTTGCCTCGGTTTGCTGTTTTGGCTATATATTGTCTCCATATATACCTTGAGTTGGAACTTGTTTTGGTGTTTGTCGGGGCCGTGGTATCCATGCTTATTGGCTGTGACATTGAGCCGGTTTTCAATGAGCCATACCTAGCCACCTCTCTACAAGACTTTTGGAGCCGCAGATGGAACCTCATGGTTTCAGCTGTCCTCCGATCAACCGTCCACATTCCAGTTCAGCATTTTGCCACACGCTTTCTCGGTCCAAACAAAGCTGTGTTAGTTGGGGTCATTGCCTCGTTCCTTGTCTCGGGTTTGATGCACGAGTTGGTCTACTTCTACCTAATCCGTCTACCTCCAACTTGGGAGGTCACTTGTTTCTTTGTGTTGCACGGCATAGCCACTACCTTAGAGATAGCGGTGAAGAGAACACTGCGGTGGAGACCACCGCATAGGGCTGTTTCAGGTCTTGCGGTTCTTGTGTTTGTGAGTGTGACTGGCGTTTGGCTCTTCCTCCCTCAACTGCTGAGAAATAATGTTCATGAAAAAGCAATTAATGAATGCTTGTTGGTTATTGACCTTGTCAAACGCAAGTTGTTCATTTCTGCTTCATGATCCTTTTTATATAACGACACATTCTAATAGCAAAACAACCAACATTTAGAAGTTCTCTTCATAAATGTATTTAGAAGTGTGAGACACGTTATGTAGTTCACTCTTTAGTAAGTTTAGCATGTTGCTAGCTTGATTTGATAACTGAAATTGACAAAACATATTGTTGCTTCTTTATGTTTTAGTTGTATCAATTTTTATTTTGTATTGTGTGCATGGTCCAAAAGACAGAAACCATGAGTCTAGTGTATTCATTTAGATGTTTCATGTAGAGCGGTAAAAAACTACAGTTTCCAACCGAGAGAGATGTTTACCATGAGATAATATTGGATCAAGCGCAACAAACTTGATAATATTTTCTTTTTTGATTAAAAACAAACTTGATAATAGTGTTCGCAGAATTTAAGAACCTCATGAAGTCTAGAAGAACACGTGAATCTCAAAGATTGAAGTAACGTATCATTGAATGTGTCTAACAAATAGGGATGACCGTTCCAATGTTCTAAAAATAGTAGCTAGCCAGTGATTCAGTGCATTATAGAGAATTATTGTTTAGGTGGGCGTTTAAGCCGATTTTTTTGAAAATCTAGACTATTTTTTAAAAAAAAATTGGTTTGGAAAAATCATTTCATTCACTCCGATTTGTTGATTAAGCGGGCGTCTAGGCACCGCTCAGACCGATTTTTAGAACATTGGACATTCAGGATCAAATCATATATTTAGATATAAAAATATAGAACATGTTTGAATATTTTTACACGATTGCGTTCAAGTTTTTGTAATTTGGCTTCGAGTAATTCAGTTTGGGTTTGGATTTTTGTATTTTTCACGAAGTTACATAATTTTGAAAAAGTTGATCAAACTGAAAAATTCATAACTTCTAATATTTGATTATGAAAAAACCCAAAAACACCTATGTATTATTGAACATGAGTTGCTTGATCCAAGAAAAAAAAAGTTTGAAGATGAATCATCTGCAATTTCTTATGGTGTTCAATTTGATTAATTTGAGGTATATATTTTGGATTGGTTTTGAAATGATGAATATCATGAATCTTTACCGATTGCACGAGTACAACAAATGAAGAGAGGATGGGATATGTAGATTTATGTTAAGGTATATATGACTTCGTATAGTATTTTGGATTTCGGATATAATCATTCGGGTTCGGATATCCATACTTGTTCAATACGAAATCCGATCGAATACTTTACTAATTGGATTCAGATTTTAGTTTGAGTTTTTGATCGAGTTCTAGTATCGGATAAAATACCATACCTAGCTACTAACAAAAGGAAAGTACCATTGCCAGAAATGTGGCTAACAAAAGAATTCTACTTATTTTTATAGGGTGTAAAGGAATTCTACTTTGCATGTCAATATATATATATCTTTTGGAGATATATGTCAAAGTATATCTGTCACAAAGCATTTAAAACAAAACAGACTGCCAAAATATCTGACATAAGTTCATTTAAAGCTCGCCTTCTTAAGTTTTCCGTCATCTATATATATCTCATGCAGACATTTCAATCAATTTGATTTTCTTGATTTGATAAGAGTATGTCAAAAATAAAATATAGATTTTTAGGAAGCGAAAGGTTGTAGGTTGTTTCTTTTGTTTGACTAGAGAAAATTCTTGAATATCAAAAGCACTAGATTAGTTAGCTGAATATTACTTAAACTAGATGTAATTTACGTCATGCATGAAGTGATATTTTATAATATTATTAAAATAAGTTTTTAGAAATATTTTATAAATAATTTTAAAATAAGTTTTTTAGATTTTTTTTCAAATAATAACAATGATATGTAAAATATATTATTATGATTTGACCAAATTAAAAGTATAAATGTATATTACCTTTATCAGTTCAAGTATAATACATATTTTAAAATTTTGAAGTTAAATAATTATATGTTTTTATATGGTATATGGTTTAATTTAAACGCTACTAAGTTATATATATATATATATATTAATATGAATATCTACTAATTGAAACTTAATACTCATGGTTTTATAATCATTTGAGTAAAACTAAAATAAAATATTAATTGTAAAATTGTGTGTATGAGACTTTTAATAATTTTAATAATTTATAGTTGTTTTAGAAAATTTAAAATATAAAATATACAAAAAATCTAAATTTTAGAATATGGTTAATGTGATTGTTTGATTTATTTTAATAAAATAAAATTAAAAATGATGGAAGATACAAAAAGTTTTTTCAAATTTTTGTTATTCAAAATTATTAACTGTCATATATATTTTAATCAATTTAGATAATTTCGTAAATTTTATTTTAAAAAAAATAGAGGATAATTTATGTTTAGTTTAATGAGAAATATATTATATATCTAGATGAATCAATCTGTTTTTATAAGAACTCTAAAGATCATTCGACAGATAGCTATGTCATATGTTCTAATGATTCTCAATTAATATAAAAAGAATTTTTACAACAGGAAACACAAACCCTGTAACTTTTTATCCTTTACTAAACATGTGATAGTATATCCAAAAATAAAAGACGCAAATTTGAAAAATGTAAAACTTATTTACAATTTATGGATATTGTTTTATATTCTTATGGATATTGTTTATAAACTGCATGCTGCACACAATTAGCAACCCACAGAACTTAGAAGAATTCACAGAGATCAAACAGAAGGAATGGAAGAAGAGTTGAGAAACTTAATCAAGGTTTGGACCTCTGCCTTGATCTCCATATCTTACTGTTACTACATCTCTTCAAAAATCTCCAAAGGTTTTCTTCGTCTCCTCTCTCTCCTTCCCATCTTCATCATCTTTCTTCTTGCTCCTCTCTTCCACTCTTCTGTCCACTTCTGTGCCATCTCTGCTTTTTTCCTCTCATGGCTCGCAAACTTCAAGCTCGCTCTCTTTGCTTTTGATCAAGAACCTTTAAGCCCACTTCCTTCAAGTCTCTCCCGTTTCTTCTGCTTTGCTTGTTTCCCCATCAAAACCAACCAAAACCCTTCTTCAAGTCGAGTCTACACTAAACCTATGTCTAAATGGGTTCTTGCGTCCAAAGTTATAATCTTCTCCTTCTTATTACATCTCTACGGTAAAAATTACCATAACAGTTTACCTCAGTTACTTTACTTGGCTATCTTTACCATTCATATGTACCTTGAGACAGAGTTTATCCTCTTCTCCACCGGTACGTTACTTTCTACACTTCTTGGTTGTGAAATCGAACCGGTCTTCAACGAGCCTTACTTATCTACTTCATTACAAGACTTCTGGAGTCGTAGATGGAACTGCATGGTCCCATCAGTTCTACGTCCGACCGTTCACATCCCGGTTCAGAAGTTTACCGCTCGGTTAATCGGTCCAAATCTGGCTTTTTATGCTGGAGTGTTGGCAACGTTTCTTGTCTCCGGGTTAATGCATGAGCTGATTTACTTTTATACTATACGTAAATCTCCAACTTGGGAAGTCACGTGTTTCTTTGTGTTGCATGGAGTTGTTACTTCTTTGGAGATATGGGTGAAGAGGATGCGGTTGTGTCCACCACCGCACCGAGCTGTCTCGGGTCTTGTTGTTCTGGTGTTTGTGTTCGTTACGGCTGGGTGGTTGTTTACACCTCAGGTGCTGAGAAATAATGTGCATAAGAGATCGATAAGTGAATGTTTGTTTGTTATAGACTTTGTCAAATCGCAAGTTGTTCACATTTTAATGTAACGAAAGAAGAAGTTTTTTGTTTGTTTGTTATCCTCATCGTTATTATCGATAAAAAGGTTTTTTTTTGGTAAACGATTGGGAGGAAGACTCCCAAGTTTTATTATCAGAACGAAAATTCAAAATTACAGACGAACTTGCCGTGGTCGAGGAGGTCCAATGACATCCTCAGACAACAAATTCACAAGCTCAGTAGGAGCAACATCAAACATATGAAAGCCAAAAGGCAGAGAAAAGACAAGGTTAGCGACGCCGTCAGCTAAACGGTTAGCTTCCCTGTAAACATGCACAAAACGAACTATCCAGTCCCTCGTCAAGAAGCCATGGCACAGACGTACCAGGAACGACAGGGGGTGAGTCTCCTCAATCCCAGTCGTAAAAAATTCCATCACCACCTTCGAATCCACTTCAACTTCCAATCTCTGGATCCCTCTATTCCATGCTACCACAAGACCATAGTAAACTCCCCATAATTCAGCCAACGGAGCACTGCATCTCTCGATATTTACCGCAAATCCCACACACCACTCACCATCTTCATTGCGGAGTACTCCTCCCGCCTGCCGGACCCGGGTTCCCATGGGATGCTCCATCCGTGTTCATTTTTACCCACCCCACTGTAGGGGGAGTCCATTTCACCATGATCTCTCTTCGCTGACCAGCTCGTGTAACGTGCGACGCAACATCATTCGCAGCCATAACCTCTTTGGCCAGATTACGTAGAAACATCACTCTGTCTCTCCAAAGCTTGTTCTCTCCAAACACATTACCACATCTCCACTTCCACGCCCACCATACCGCCACAGCAAACATCGTGGACCACTTGCTACCCTCGATGATCTCATTATCTTGCAGGTTCCTGTATATCCACTCCAACAAATGCATTGAGAAGAATGCAAGTCTCTTCCTACCAGGAACCAGCCTTACCCATATTCCTTCCATCGCCGGACAATCCCGGAGAACGTGTAAAATCGTTTCAATACCTCCTCTGCAGATTTGACACACATCGGTCCCACTGAGATGGCGTCTGTGTCTCTCTGCATTAGTCATTATCGCTGTGTTTCCAACTAACCAAAGAAAGCATCTAACTCTCTCGGGCGCCATTACTCGCCACACACTTTGGAAAAGTTGCCCCATATTTGGTCTCGGAGCTTCATCTCTCGTGAGCATCGCATAAGCCGACTTCACTGTAAACTGGCCATTTTTCGTTAATCCCCAGGCTAAACGATCTTTGTTGCCTGTGAACTCATCAATCACTGTTGTCGCAAGCTCCAATCGCGTCTCCTCGGTTATAAACTGATTAATTCTGTTCAGGTCCCAACCTCTACCTGCAACCCATATGTCTCTCGCCGTCATCTCTTCCATCTCCTCGGGTAACTCGGCTATAGTGGCCATGTTAAGACTTCTATTCGATAACCATCTATCTTTCCAAAATTTTATCTCTCTCCCATTCCCAATCACCCAGCTGTGACCAGTCACGAGTACCTCCCTTATACCCAGGACAATGCTCTTCCAAGTCGACGATGAGTTCTTTCTCGCTACCATCCAAGTAGGATCATGAATATTCCCCACAGTGTACTTGCTACGAATCACTTTAACCCATAGACTTCCATCGTCTTGTATCAAGCGCCATCCCACCTTCGCGAGTAGCGCTTTGTTCATGTCTCTCGATACTCTTACTCCAAGACCTCCCTCTCTCTTTGGTTGACAAACCTTCTCCCAAGCAATCAAGTGTTGTCCACTTCCCCACACGAAGCTCCGAGCCAGACTGTCAAGCTTATCGAGAGTACTCACCGGCAAACTTATAGTGCTCATCGAGTGTACGGGTATGGAGGATAACACAGTTCTCGTCAGTGTTATTCTTCCTGCAAGACTAAGAGTCTGTTTCCTCCAACCCGATAGCCTAGAAGCAACTCTTTCCAATATCTCACCAAAAGTATCCTTGTTTATTCTCTTCTGGAGTATCGGCATCCCCAAGTATTTTCCCAGCTCCCTTGTTGATGCAATACCACTTTCCCGGCTGATACGTTCTCCTCGTTCTCGTGCTACATTCTTGGAAAAGAAGATTTTGGACTTTTGGAGGCTTACCTTCTGTCCTGACGCCTTGCAAAACTTCTCTAACACTTTTCTGATGACACGAATTTGTGTCACCGATGCCTCCGCGAAGAGAATAAGATCGTCTGCGAAACAAATGTGTGACAGTTGTGGACCACCTCTAGATAGTTTTACAGGTTTCCATCTCTTTCCCTCTACCGCCTCCTCAATTAGATGACACAACCTTTCCATACAGAGTACAAACAGATACGGTGATAGGGGATCCCCTTGTCTGAGCCCTCGAGAAGGCTTGAAAGCTTCTGTTTTTTCTCCGTTCCACAGGATACTCATCGCAGGACCAGCAACACATTCCATAACCCTCCCTACCCATGCTTCCGTCAAACCAGCAGCTCTCAAAGTATCCTCCAAAAAGTCCCAACGCAGTCGATCATAAGCCTTTTCCAAGTCCAACTTTAATAGCATCCATCCCTTCCGACCCTGCTTTCTTCCCATCGAATGAACTGCTTCCTGTACCACAACAATGTTATCAGCACTCAGACGACCCGGAATGAAACTAGACTGAGCCGGCCCAATTAACTTGTTCATGATCCCCTTCAACCTCCCAACCATGGTCTTCGTAATGATCTTAAACAACACGTTACAAAGACTTATCGGGCGGAACTGGGTTATGCTCTCTGGTTTAATTACTTTCGGAATCAGAACCACAAGTTCCTCATTAGTTTCCTCTGGAAATATTCCCGTCTCAAAAAATTGCGTGGCAAACTTTACTACCGACTCCCCTACAGTATCCCAACACCTTTGATAGAACACCGGCTGAAAACCATCTGGTCCGGGGGCCTTGAAACTCCCCATATCTCTTACGGATTTCTCCAGCTCCCCTGCCGTGAAGGTTCTATTCAACATATTCTGCTCCTGACTCGTAAGGGACACAAATCTCCTGGCCCCCAAATCACATGAACCCAACTCCACACCTTCTAAAGAGTATAACCTTCTGAAGTACGTCACCGCTAACTCTTCAAGCTCCTTGGCGTCTGAGATCCATTGGTTGTCGTTATTTTTTAACATCTCAACTTTATTCCTCCTTCTCCGAATAATGGTTGACATGTGAAAAAATTTTGTGTTCCTATCTCCATGGACCACCCACTTTTCCCTGGATTTTTGAAACCAGATAACTTCCTCCTGCTCCAGAGCTATATCAAGTTCCTTCAAGAGTTCCCCTTCCCTCGCTATCATCTCATCAGTTTGCTCCTGTTCGAGCTTCGTCTGAATATCCTTTATCTTCAGCATTAACTCATCTTTTCTCTTCTGAACGTTCCCGAATACTTCTTTATTCCACCGACGTAGTGTCTTGCCTAGCCTTCTCAAAGCTTCTCTCGTATCAATATTGCGGTCCCATGAGGCCACTAACAGGTTTTGGAACTCACTGTGCTGAAGCCAAGCCGCTTCAAAACGGAACGGACGACGACTCGCATTCCCTTTGGCCTTCGGCGTGAGCTGCAGGTACAGTGGGGCGTGGTCCGAGGCTAAGAACGGTAGATGGGAAACACTCGCCTCCTGCCACTTCAGGCGAGCATGTGCACAGCATAAGACCCTATCTAATCTCTTCGCAACATAGGTATTCTCAGTCTTTCCTCTCTTCCAAGTATATTGGTTCCCACTGAAACCCATATCTATTAGAGACATATTATTGATCCAGTCCCCAAACTTCAACGAATCCTCCGACAATCTCCCATTCCCGCCACTCCTCTCATCAGTCCTCACAATAGTGTTGAAGTCTCCTCCCACAAACACGGGACCCGTCACTCTCCCTAGAACTTCGCTTAAAGCCTCCCATAACCCTCTCCGACGACTAGGAGTAGGAGCAGCGTATACAACAATTAAGTTCACCGTCTCTGCCCCACTTCCGATGCGCGCGTGAATAAACTGATCTGAGGACTCGACCACCTCCAGATCACCTAAATCCTCTCTCCATAACAACCACAATCCACCGCTTTGACCACACGAATCTACTCTATACGAGTTGCCAAAACCCAAGCCACGACAAATTCTTTTTGCCGCTTCCCCTCCTGCATGCGTCTCAAAAACTGCAAGGATATCGGTTTTAAACTTCTTTACCAAGTATCTTATCGTCTACGGAACTGAGATTTATTAGCCCCCCGGCAATTCCATAGTGTGCACTTCATCGGATAAATATTATCAATCATAAGAATCACCGGGGCAACACGTCATGCCGCCACCTTCTCCGAAACTCCGGGCTCCTGCCCCGTACGAGTTTCTGAATCAACCAGCACTTCCATGCCGACAACATTCGCCTGTTGCTCTGTCTGAGTTTCTACCTTGTCGGTAACCTCCACATTCTTTATATTATCAGCAGCGCCTGCAAAGACACCTCCCGGTCTGCCAACACTTTCTTTCTCCACTCTTAATCTCTTGCCACTCTCGGACAGGCCCACTTCTCCTCTGGCTGGACCAAACATTAGTCCTCGTGAAGGTCCATTATTCTTGGACCTCCCCTTCGCATTCTTCAGCACCCGAGTATTGCCCATCTTGATACCATTTTGTCCACCTTGATGCGCTATCGAAGCACCGGTTTTAGTTTTCGCTGCAAATTCCACGACTTTTCCGGATTCCCGTTCTGAATTTATACGATTCGTATTTAGAGTATTCTCATTCTCCTTGTTCTCTCCTTCCTTCCCCCTCTCCGCACCTGAATCCTCCATAGCTTCTTCATCTCCTAAAGTTTCGAACCTATTAGACCCCCGTGTTCGCTCTCTCGCTCCTACATTTCTCAACTCGTGTGTCCTTCTTCCTTCAACATTCGTGACTCCCATAGGTTCTCTCTCTCCCAACCCCCGGCTTCCTTCTCTTACAAGATTTTGATGAGCTAGTTTTCGCCTCGCTTGTCTCGCAGGAATAAACTCGGTTTCTTGTTCGGTGACATCTCTATTTTCTATGGTTCTCGGTCCCATTACAGGTTCCGTGTGGGATACTCTTTCTGTCGTCTTCCGTGGGCATGCATGAGCAAGATGTCCATATATTCCGCACGTCGAGCAGATTGTTGAGATCCCTTCATATGAAACACAATATCTCTCGCCATTCACGATCACAGTTCCCTTCAAAGGCTTATTCAAATTAACCTCCACACACACTCTCGCGAAGCGAGCCCTCTCGCACTTGAGTGTTGTCTGGTCTACCTTTAACGGACTCCCTAGCCCTCTGGCTATTCCCATCAAAATCGTTTTATGATAAAAATTCACTGGGATATTAGCTAGACGAACCCAAACTGGTGTTGTGACTATCTCATCTCTCAGCGGGTCAAAGTCTGGAGACCAAGCTTGTACGATAAGATAACTCCCAAAAGCTCTCCATGCCCCCCGATAGGGCATTCAAGTATTCCTCCTCGGACCCAAATCGAACCATGAAGAAATTTCGTGGCAGATCCATAACATACAATGACGATGCAGGCTTCCATATTTCCTTCAACTTTCTGTTCAGGCTCAGCAATGGGATCGACCTTCCCAAAACCCTAACGATCATACAATTCTTCCACAAACTATTCATAGCAGTCAGAACTTCTTCTCCTATTGTTATAACTGGCTCTCCATCCTCTCCATCCGGGAACTCCAACTTCAATCTCGACT
>CAJHQP010008802.1:0-25181 GCA_905132765.1 Moricandia arvensis
GAGTTGGTCATTCATGACTGAAATCATGAAATCCTTGAAACACTTGAAGGGTCAGCAAAGCCTCAACAAAGACATGCCAAATGGGTGGCGTTCCTGGAACATTTCCTATGTCATTCAGTACAACAAGTACACTCTTCTCTCTACTTTGGAAACTCAACTCCTCGGTTTTGAACAGATTAAGTCATACTATGCCACATGATCCTGATTTCAAAGAACTCTATCTTAAGTGTGACAAGATTGCTGTAGAAAAACATTTCAAGAATGATGGCTTTCTGTTTTATGAATCAAGATTGTGTGTTCCTAACTGTTCTTTGAGAGATCTCTTTGTCAGGGGAAGCACATGGAGGAGGATTGATGGGTCATTTTGGCATTGACAAAACTTTGAAGAGTTGCAACATCACTTTTACTTGGCCGAGAATGAGAAAGATGTGGAGAAGCTTGTGTAATCAGTGTGTTTACTTGCAAGCAAACCAAAGCAAACAAACCAAACCAAAGGTATGTATATGCCTCTGCCTATTCCATCTGAACCATGGGTAGATATCTCAATGGATTTTGTGCTTGGATTGCCTAGAACTAGCAAGGGAAGAGATTCCATCTTTGTTGTAGTAGATAGATTCTCTAAGATGGCTCATTCTATTCCCTGTCACAAAACTGATGATGCTTCTTTGGTTGCTGATTTGTTCTTTAGAGAAGTGGTTAGATTGCATGGAATGCCTAGGTACATTGTGTCTGATAGAGATACTAAGTTCTTGAGTAATTTCTGGAAAACATTGTGGGCTAAACTAGGAACCAAATTGCTGTTTTCTACTACTTGTCATTCTCAGACTGATGGACAAACTGAAGTAGTTAATAGATCTCTGTCTACTCTCTTGTGTGCAATCATTAAAAAGAATCTTAAAGAGTTGGGAGGATTGTTTGCCTCATGTCGAATTTGCATACAACCATTCGTTCATAGGGCTACTAAGTTTTCTCCATTTTCAGATTGTTTATGGGTTTAGCCCTTTGACTCCTTTGGATATGTTGTCTTTGCCTTTGAAAGAACAAGCTAACCTTGATGGCAAGCAAAGGCCGAGTTTGTTGTGTCTTTGCATAAAACAGGTTAAGGAGAACATTGAAGCCATGACAAAGCAGTATGAGAAGTATGCCAACAAAGGAAGGCGTGAACTGATCTTTAACCCTGGAGAATTGGTGTGGATACACCTCAGGAAGGATAGATTCCCAAATGAAAGAAAGTCCAAAACTAATGAAAAGAAGAGATGGTCCTTTCAAAGTCCTTGAGCGAATCAACACAATGCATACAAGATTGATCTTCAAGGTAAGTATTCTGTGAGTTCAACTTTCAATGTGTCTGACTTGGCTCCTTTTCATGCAGATCATTTGGATTGAGGACAAATCCTTTCAAAGGAGGAGGGGATGATGCAATCCAGGACGAGCCAACCTTAGAGGAACCTGATGATGAACCTGAATGGATGCAAGAACCAAGTTATTATCAAGAAGATGGCGTGGATCAGGCCCAAAATGAAGATGTCTCTCTCTCAGCCCAAAAGAAGCCCAAATACCAGAAAGAAGATCTATTTGTCATATCTGTTGGGCCCATCACGAGATCCAGGTCCAAGAAACTAATTAAGAAGATTGTTGGCCTTATTCAGAACCAAGAAAGTGAAAAAGAGATCCTTGGCCCAATCACCAGCATCCCAACCACCTTCAATTATTCTGCTGTTTCCTATAACAGCTAGTTTATTTATGTTTTTGTTTTATTTCTTTTCCCTAGGTGCTCATGCACGAAACTACAACTCTCAAGGCTCTCATGCACGAGTTGCTCTTGATTTTCCCTTTAAATTGTTGCTTTGTTTCAGTTCTGAACTGAATCATCATTTTTATCAAAAACTCTTTTCTTCTTGGTGATTCATTTGTTCTTTGAACAACTTGATTGTGAGGTGTGTGAACCCAAAACAATCAACAAGCTCTCAAACTGACTGGTGTGTCGAATCCAGAGTGAGAGAGAGGAGTATCTGAGTCCATTCCGCAACCTCAGTGTATCAATCCATCGATTTCCCTTCAACCCAGCCATATATCAACCCTATTTCGTCCATCAAACCAATATCCATCAAAACCTTCATCTTTCAATCTGTTACAAAGTAGATCTAACCAAAATCAGAGTGGAAATCCTTGGGAAGAAGTCATTAACAGCCCTCTTGGCTTGAATTGCCACAGCCCTCTTGGCTTGAATTGTGGCCTTTTCTCTTGAGTGTACATCCTGTCACCCTCTTGGCACCAGGTAAGTAACTTCTAAGAAATCTCTCCACTGCTCCATTCGTCCTCTCAACCATATTGGAAGTTAATGGACACAATCAGTGTCCAAAGTGTTGATGGGCAGTGGGCAATCTCCATGGTCAGGAATATACATCATGTGTAGGCTCTGAACAACATGGGCAACCTGTGAAACAAATAACTAGACACAGGCATCAGTAGACAAACAAGAGACCAGAACATGGTTTTCACCAAGTCTGATCTTTAAAACACATTTAGAACAAGTACAGCAAGCAATGGACAAATATCTTCATGATTCTATCCCAGAAACACTCTCTGAATCCCAATCATCAAGACTAAGCATTCAGGCAACAAGACAATTAATTTTCCTAAGGGCAGAAGTAAGATAATTTTTTTCAACACAGTTTAACACCCTTAGGCAGATTCTAAACAAGATTGTGAGAATAGAGATTTAAGTAACCAGAGAATATAAGTAACCAGAGTATAAGTAGAGAGTAGAGAATGATGTAACCAGAGTATTAGTAGCCAGAGAATGGAAGAATGATGCAGAATAAGTAACCTGGAGAATAAGTAACCTGGAGAATTAGAGAATGAGAGAGTAGGGAATATAGAATACAGAATTGCTCAAGAGTTCTAATGGACAGAGTTTTGCTCTGTTTTCTTGAGTTTTGCGGAAGCATAAACAGCCAGGAGCATCCAATACTCATCAAGAGTTTGATGCTTTATTAGCTGAAACACAATGGAACATTGAACAATTAATTTGCTCACTGATCTTAGACATGTCCCACTGGAATAATTCATGAACAGATGTTTTCCAGGGCTTGCAACAAAAGAACCAACAGAATAACACATGAACAAGTGTTTTCTGTGGCTTAGACAACAATGAATCCAATGGATCAAAACAGTTTGTCCACTGGTCAAAGAGATGCTCCATTAAGAGAAAGCTATTATCCAATGGATAAAGCATAATGGTGAAGCATTTTTGAAATCTTTCTCTTCCTCAAGCTTGATTCAAGATACTAACAAGTACTGACCAAGCTAACACAATATCAGAGTGGGAGAGAAAGGATTTATTTAAACAAAACAGAGATAAAAGAGGTGAGTTTATTCCCAAAGAAGAGCAACAAAGCTCTGATACCATGTTGGAATTCATGAGTGTTTGTCTCATGTAAGGAGTGATTCATTCAACTAGTGACTGAATCCCCTTCAACCAAGCAACAGGAACTCACCATACAAAGGAAGAGACAACCAACTTGTGGTTGAATTCTCATATACAGCTTACTATATAACCAAGAATCCTAGACAGTAAACTGGTTATATGAAGCAGAAACTATCTAGTATGAATCTAATCCTTGAGAAGTAACACAACACTTAGAGTTTGTGTACTTAAATGAATGGGATTTAGAATCAGTAAGCTAGAGTTTAGACAATAGATAAAGAAGAGTTTAGAGTGAGTTTGACAAGTATTAGGCTGCCTTAAGAGAGAAAGAGCTAAGGCAGCCTCTAAACCATAATGCTTAACTCCCTACATTGTGAATATTGTTTAGACACAAGCAAGAGAAAGAGAGAGCCACGAGCTTAGATAGAGAGAGACTTGTCTATTGATTCTGGTAAGTGTTACAAGAGAGGGTGAAGGTCTTTAAATAGACAATCACTTACAATAAACAATTACTAAAACAAGGAAATACAAACAAATAATTATGTAGGGATGAGAAGAGGCCAAAGGGGATACAGCCAAGGGGAGGCACGTCCAGAGGAGGAGAAAGGGACAGGAGAGAGATAGTGACCAGGTCTGATGAGTGAAAGTGACAGGCCAGCAACAGCTCCCCCATAAGCTTAACATGTGACTTTCTTCCATATTTGAATTTGAATCTGGTCAAACCCTCTACCAACGGTTTCCTTAGCTTCTGGAGACCCTCAGCTCGTGTTCCCATCAGTACCTTGCCTCCCAAGGCAAGTTAGGTCATAGTAGATTGCTTGTGATCCAAGTCTGTACAAACAGAACCAGATTGGCTTCTCTTGATGAACTTATCCTTGGATCATCAACCATCTTCTTCTTCTGGTCATCCCTTTATTTATTTCAATATAAGATTCCTATTAGAGGAATAGGAAATCTAAAACTGTTTAGTAAGAACTCAAGAGCTTTCTATATGCCTGAATTTACTTCAAACTTGTTATCTGTTAATAAGTGCACAAATGATTTAAATTGTAAGGTTATATTCATTCCTGATGAAGTTGAACTTCAGGATATTGAGAGCCAAAAGATGATTGGAAAAGGAGTTACCAAGGGCGAGTTATATATCCTTGAAGACCTTGATCCTGTTTCTGATTTTAGTTGTTCCTTCACTACTGTTTCTTCTGCTTTAAATAAGAATGCTTTGTGGCATGCTATACTAGGACATCCTCATGTTAGAGCTTTGAGCTTGATGTTACTGTTAACTTGAAGAAAGAAATGGAGCCAAAGGAAGAGTTGAGATGAGTTTGGGTCTGGTGCAAAGTTAGGGTGAAACCTCCAGAGATTAACTCCAAGGCTTTAGAAGTGACTAAAGGTGTTTAGAAGTGCTCTGGAGGTTGTGCAAAGATAGGGCCAAGTCCAGGAGGGACTTAGAAGGCTGTTCTGGAGCAAATGGGAGAATGTGCAAAGTTAGGGCAAGGCCATACGAATTTGGTACGGACGGATGTACTCGGACCGTACGGATCCGTACGGACCAGGTTGACCCGAAACTTTTACACTCGACCATTTGAGAAGATTTGGGACTTGTGCAAAAATAGGGCCAGGTACGGACCGTGCAAAAATAGGGCGAGGTACGGACCGTGCAAAAATAGGGCGAGGTACGGACCGTGCAAAAATAGGGCGACCCAAAGATGTTCACATTACGGCTGTAATGATGTTTGGGGAGTTTGTGCAAAATTAGGGCGAAAAGGTACGGCCCGTGCAAAGTCCGGGACTAAAAGACGAGCTTCTGATCTTTAAGAGAAGAAGACAAAAGCTTAAGAGAAGAAGACAAAAGCTTAAGAGAAGAAGACAAAAGCTTAAGAGAAGAAGACAAACCTTTAAGAGAAGAAGACGAAAGAGTGAGCTGGCATGAGCTGTCCAGAAGCTGTGTAGGGGACCATGTATCTGGACAGATACATGGGAACATTCATGGGCGCCTATGAGAAGCCAATAAGGAGCCAGCCTTCCCTTTGACCAACCAATCAGCTCCCATCACTCAGATTGCATCAAGACCACTCCAAGAATGAATCCTAGGCGTCCATCTTCAAGTCCTATCAGCCATTAGATTTAGGTTTATGTTTCAGCCTTGAAAAGCTTATAAAAAGACCCATTGGGCGATTTGTAATGGTTAAGAGAGTTAGGGGGATTTCCCCTTCTCCTTCCTAAGAGTTCTCGTTCTTGATCAGTCTCCCTTTAATCTACCTCTTTCTTATACTCAAAATCTCTCTTAATCTCTCTTAATCTCTTATACTTTGTTTCTGATTCAAGACACCTCTTTGTTTAGATCAGACCCTTCTCTTTGACTCTCAAGCTCTCTCTCAGCCTTTAATGGCGGGCTCTTCACACACACAGCCTGAGCTCTGATAACACTAACAGTTTCCAGGTGTTGTTTTTGAAAATAATGAATGTGAAGCTTGCATTTTAGGCAAGCATTGTAAGAATGTCTTTCCAAGTTCATCTACTGTTTATGAGAAGTGCTTTGATTTAATTCACTCTGATGTTTGGACTGCTCCTTGCATATCTAGGGATAATCATAAGTATTTTGTGACATTCATTGATGAAAAATCTAAATACACCTGGTTAACACTCATTCCATCTAAAGATAGGGTCCTTGATGCATTTAAAAACTTTCAATCCTATGTGACTAACTATTATCATGCCAAGTTTAAAAATGTTAGATCAGATAATGGAGGAGAGTACACCAGTCATGCATTCAAGGATCACTTAGCTCGACATGGGATCCTTCACCAGACCAGTTGCCCTTACACTCCTCAGCAAAATGGAGTAGCTGAGAGGAAGAATGGCCATCTCAAGGAAGTAGCAAGGTCCTTAATGTTTCAAGCCAATGTGCCTAAGAGATTTTGGAGTGATGCTGTGCCTACTGCTTGCTATCTCTTCAACCGCACACCTACAAAGGTACTGCATGATCAAGCCTCCTTTGAGGTTCTAAACAAGTACAAACCATCAGTGGACTATCTACGGGTCTTTGGATGCCTCTGCTATGTACTGATTCCTGGAGAGATGAGAAACAAGTTAGAAGTCAAGAGTACAAAGGCAATGTTTATAGGCTACTCTACAACTCAGAAGGGATACAAGTGTTATGATCCGGTGGCAAGAAGAGTTCTGGTGTCTAGGGATGTCAAGTTCATAGAAGAAAGGGGGTATTATGAGGAGAAGAATCAAGAAGAGTTGAAGGACCTTACCTCGGATAAGGCAGCAACTCTAAGGATTATCTTGGAAGGTCTTGGCATTGGAGTGACCAAGAACCCGAATGGAAGTGGTCCAACAGGGACAAATGAAGCAAATCAGTCTCCCCACCTTGATCATGAGGGGGGGGGAAACACTGAAGATCAGGAAGGTGGAAGTTCTGACAGCAGTGGAGAGTTTGATTCAGGTCAAGAGGAGTTTGATGATTCTCCAGAGGAAGATAGAAGTTCAGCGTCTCATGATCAAAGTGGAGATGCTCAAGAAGGTCAGAGAAGTCCAAGCCCTGATCATCAAGAGGAGGAAGAACCTGAAGGAAGGGAAGTAGAACAGCAACAACAGTTGAGGAGAAGCTCTAGGATAAGAAGACCACCATCTGATTGGGTCAACACTAGGGTCTACTATAATGCCCAAGCTGTTGCGCATCCATCTCAAGTGGTCTGTTCTTTTACTCAGTATCCAGAAGAACATTGTTCCTTCATGGTCGGCCTAGATGAGAGTTACATACCAAGATCCTATGAGGAAGCAGTTAAAGATAAGGAATGGAAGGAGTCAGTTGGTGCTGAGGCAAGTGCAATGATCAAGAATGACACATGGTATAAAAGTGAGTTGGCAAAATGGAAGAAGGCAGTGACCAGTAGATGGATCTTTACTATAAAATACTTGGCGAATGGAAAGATTGATAGAAAGAAGACCAGATTGGTGACAAGGGGCTTCACTCAAACCTATGGAGAAGATTATGTGGATACCTTTGCACCAGTTGCAAAACTTCACACTATTAGGATCATCCTATCTCTTGCGGTTAATCTTGAGTGGGGACTATGGCAAATGGATGTGAAGAATGCTTTCCTTCAAGGAGAACTTGAAGATGAGGTCTACATGCACCCTCTACCAGGCCTAGAGTACTTAGTGTTGACATGAATAAATAAATGACAAGGAGAAGTTATGAAGATGATGAGTATTGACCTGAAGAGATAAAGAAGACAAAGAGAAGAAGAAATAAGGCTGATATGAAGAACCTTGTTGGACAAGGTATTCCGTACAACCTTGACTTCCAAGTAACCTAACTTTACCTTGAGTGACTTGGAAGGGAAGGTACCTGTGGGACTCGCCAAACTTCATCCTCAGAGGCAGATTTGAATTCAAATGAGCCTCCAGACCGTTGAGAGAGAGCAGAGGCAAGTGGGATTAGTTTAAAATAAAAGTCACATGTGTGGTCCAAGCTTGGGAGCAGTTCAAGAGCTGTCCCTTTCTCTGTCTCAGACCAGAATAGATTAATATTATTCTTTTGTTTTCTTTAGTCCTCTTTGGTCTATAAAACATTATTGTAAGCATCCCATATCAGTTAAGAAAATCATTTCTCTCCTTCTCTCTTTGAATTTCGAAATGCCTCTCTCTCTTTCTTTCTCTCTCTTGTTCTTCATGTTCTTCATTCTCCAGCAGTAAAATACTTCTAACTCTCTCATTCTAACACTTAGTAAAGAAGGGAAATGTGCTCCGGCTCAAGAAGGCAATCTATGGCCTTAAACAATCTCCTAGAGCATGGTACAACAAGCTGAGCACCACTCTCAATGGCAAAGGGTTCAAGAAATCTGAACTGGACCATACCTTGTTCACTCTCCCGACCACATCAGGTATAGTTGTCCTTCTTGTGTATGTTGATAATATCATCATCACAGGAAGTGACAAGGCAGGTATCCAATCCACTAAAGACTTCCTTAAATCTGTGTTTGAAATTAAAGACTTGGGAGAGATGAAATACTTTCTTAGTATTGAGATATGTAGATCCAAGGAAGGTTTGTTTCTGTCCCAAAGAAAGTATACACTTGATCTCTTGAAAGATGCAGGGAAACATGGAGGGAAGACAGCAAAGATGCCACTAGAGGATGGGTACAAGGTTCCTCGTGAGGGGGAGATTGAAGACAACCGGCCATTCCATGATCCTAAGCTTTATAGAAAGCTTGTTGGTAAGTTGATCTATCTTACCATTACCCGACCTGATATATGTTTTGCTGTGAATCAGGTGAGTCAGCACATGCAAGTCCCAAAGGAACACCATTGGCATATGGTTGAGAGGATCCTGATGTATCTAAATAGATCACCAAACCTTGGAATATGGATGGGATGCAATAAGAGCACATAAGTGGTGGGCTATTGTGATGCGGATTGGGCAGGAGATAGGCTGGATAGGAAGTCAACCACTGGATATTGTACCTTCATAGGTGGGAACCTAGTTACCTGGAAGAGCAAGAAGCAGAAGGTGGTCTCTTGTTCCAGTGCTGAAGCTGAGTATAGGGCAATTTTGAAGCTTACAAACGAGCTGGTGTGGATCAAAGGCATCCTGAAGCATGTGGAGGTTGATCAGTCTACACCAATGACTATGCATTGTGATAATCAAGCAGCGATTCATATAGCTTCCAACTCAGTCTTCCATGAAAGAACCAAGCACATTGAGGTCGATTGCCACAAGGTGAGACAGATGATTGGGTTGGGTGCGATCTTGCCGTGTTACACAAGGAGTGAGGATCAGTTGGCGAATGTGTTTACAAAGCCTGCTAGACAGAAGACAATGGAGTCCATCCATGTGAGGTTGGGAATTATTGATCTAACCCAACTTAGCTAATCCCATGTTATGGGGTCTCTACTCTTTTTCCCTCATCAAAGGGTTTTATCCCAACAAGGGTTTTCTCTTTGGTGAGGTTTTTAATGAGGGAGATCCCATAGCCTTCCAAGCTTGACTTGTTCCACATGGTCAAGCTTGAGGGGGAGTGTTAAGTTGTGGAATCCACTTTGGGGTTAATTAGAAAGATGAGAGGAGAAGGGTTTAGGTCGACCTTGTCCATACAAGGCCGTACAGGCCGTACAGGCCGTACAGGCCGTACAGGCCGTACAGGCCGTACAAGGTCGACCAAAAGCATTCGACCAGTTTTTACCATTCGGGTAAAACCAAAGTTACCCGACTGCTTTGCTTGAGAGGTAACCTTATCCACCCGTTGGAAAGGAAGAAGAGAGCCGCGTGGACAGGCTGGCAAGAGCTGGAAGGATCAGCATCTTGTCAAAGATGCTGATGCCATTTGCTTGGCCAGGAAGCCTCGGTTTGAATTATGAAAACCCTTGTAACTCTCTCTATATAAGTAAACCCCAAGTGGATGAATAAATCATACAGTTCTCTCTAATATTTTCGAGTCTCCAAACATGTTCTTCATAGTCTCTCATAATCTCTCTTCTCGTGAAGTCTAAACCAAATCTTTCCTCTCTAAATCTGTTCTTAATCTCTTTCTGGTTACTTTTCTCTGGTGCAGTCCAGACATCAGAGTGAATCAGATCAAAGCAATGTTCATAGATGGTTGTGGATTTATGAAAAACAGTCTTACAATGCTTGCCTAAAATACAAGCTTCACAATCATTATTCTCAAACACAACACCTGGAACCATTAAGTTTAAAGCTCTAACATGAGGGTGTCCTAGTCTAGCATGCCATAAAGCATTCTTATGTAAAACAGAAACAGGAACAGAAGTAAACGAGCAATTATGATCAGGCAAAGAACTAAGTTCTTCAAGCATATAAAGGTCTCCTTTGGTTACTCCTTGCCCAATCAACCGTCTGCTCTCAATATCCTGAAACTTCACATCATTAGGACTAAAGATAACATTGCAATGCATATCAGTGGTACACTTCTTGACAGAAAGTAAGTTTGAAGTAAACTCAGGCATATAGAAAGCTTTAGAATCTTTATCAAACAATTTCAACTTGCCTACACCTCTTATTTGTATCCTATCTCCATTAGCAATCATTACATGTCCATGCACAGGTTCAATGTCTCTAATAAGACTAGTATCACTGATCATATGATGAGATGCACCTGAATCTACTATCAATGGTTTAGACATGTTATGAGCAGTGTGAGATTGACCAAGCATCCTAGAATGGGTGTAGGCACTATCAGTTTTAGCAGTACTAGCAATCCTATATGCTCCAAATGAGTACCCAATAATATTACCAAGATTGTTACCATTATCCTTGAGCATTTTGATGAGAGCATCCATCTCAGATCGGCGGATGAACTCATGCTCGTTGGGTCGTGGTTGATGGGCAGTATAGGTCACCAACGCCTTGCTCTCACCACCTTCACGCCCTTCTGCTTCATTGGCCCGATTAGAGGTTCCTGCCCCAGCTTGATCACTTGTACCATAAGTGACATTTGCATGAGCCTCCCTTTCCTTCATGAACTTGGCCGGCTTGCGGTGAGGATGGAGAATCCAGCATTGGCTCTTCTTGTGTCCATGCCTCTTGCAATGATCACAGTTTCCCCCAAACCTCCTTTCTTCATAGTTTCCAGTGAACCTCCGGTCTTCATATTTGTTTGCTTGAGGCACCTCGGCTTGATTTGCCAGAGTTAGCTCCCCCTTCCCTCCAAATAGCCCCAAAGACCCTTGTTCCTTCTGGATCTGAGCACAAACATCTTCAAGAGTTGGGAGCTTCTCGGATCTAAGGATGTGCTTAATGAGATCGTTGTAGGTAGCATTGAGAGTAAGCAATAGGCCAAAGACCTTGTCATGCTCACGTCTCTCATTAAGCTCATCCGGATCAGTAGTACTAGGCCTCAGCATCTCAAGTTCTGACCACAAAGCTCTAAACTTTCCCAAGTGTTTGGTAAACTCCATGTCTTCCTGGGCTAAGTTGTTGATAGCTCTCTTGATCTCAAACACCCGGGTGAGGTTTGAGATGTTTCCATACACCTTTTGGAGTGTATCCCATAGGTCCTTGGCTTTCTCACAGTAGCTGTAGGCTTCCAAGATCGACGGATCCAGTGAGCTCTGGAGGATAGATATCACTAGGTTGTCCTCTTGGATCCACTTCACTTCATCACAAACCACCACCTCTTTTTCGCCTTCACGAGTAATGAGTTTTGGAGCTTCACTCTCAAGGATGTGACTCCAAAGACCCTTACTTCCCACGGCTGTCTTCACCACACGAGACCAAAGCAGGTAGTTTCCTCCCTTGAGGGTAACCGGAATGACTGTAGTCTTTGTATTCTCCATTCCCGGAACAAAAAGGTTGAGACTTGAGCTTTAGAGAGCAAAAGGATGAAACTTTGTATGAACGAACTCAAACAAACCCAGATTCAAGTGAACCTGGCTCTGATACCATGAAATCTAGAGTAGAATCTGAGTAGAATAGGAAAGGAAGAGGAGATTGAGAGGATTCGAGACTAAAGAAAGAGACTTTAAGAGATTTGGATCTAGGAACCCATTTTGGATGAACCGAGAGACTAGAGAGACTAAGAGAAAAGAAATGAGTTGCTTGATTGATTAATGTTTCGACAAGAGGGTTACAATATATAGAGGAAAGCTTAGGGCAACAAAGGGATAAGGTTTCAACGGATAGAAGACTAAGCGTGTGAAGTCAAGGCTTGTTTAGGCGCCTAATTCAAATACTTGGACGAGAAGCTTCACACGCGAGATGCCAAAGGAATCTTGACCAGATGCTCTTCCTTTCTTAGCCACATGAGGCAGCCTGTCCACAGCTCTTCCTTTTGGTCTTCTTATTCGCGAACCAAGCTTGAGTCGGGTGGTAAATGGTAAATGTAACTTTTTGTCGAGTTACATTTACCTAGGGTAACTTTCGACCAAGTTCACCCGGGTTAACTTTTGTACGGCCTTGTACGGCCAAACTGTACGGATATGTACGGATGCCCCAATTCCAAACCTTCTCCATTCCTCTAATCTTTCTCTATCAAGTGAACCCCTCTTGTTCAACAACATTCAGGACATCCCTAAGATGTTCTATATGCTCTTCTAAGGTCTTGCTATATACTAAGATGTCATCAAAGTATACAACAACAAAAATGCCTATGAATGATCTAAGAACATGATTCATTAATCTCATGAATGTACTAGGTGCATTGGTTAATCCAAATGCCATAACTAACCACTCATATAATCCATGTTTAGTTTTAAATGCAGTCTTCCATTCATCTCCTTCTTTCATCCTGATCTGATGATATCCACTTTTTAAATCTATCTTAGAAAAGATGCAAGAACCATGCAATTCATCAAGCATATCATCTAGTCTAGGTATAGGGTGGTGATACTTCACTGTGATGTTGTTGATTGATTGATTGATTAAGCATATCATCTAGTCAAGGCAATTCTGCCTCATACTATTGTCTCTCATCAATTCTCTTGTTTTCTCTCAACCAGACTCTCACACAATTTCATTCTCACCATGTTCTCTCTATTATCACATGGTATCAGAGCCTATAAGCTCCTGAAAACCTATTCTTACTTCTGCAAAATCTCTGTCAAAATCTCTGTCAAAACGGTCTTGGGTGCAACTCTTTATCCACTGGTCCAAAGGTCTTCCAGGAGGGAAGAACCACACCAGTACCTAAGATAAAGGTGTATTCCAGTGTCTAAACTCAAGTAACTCTCATCTCAGTTCAACAAGCTTCATCAAAGTATCAGTCTCTAGTTTTGTCTCTTGAAAAACCAGTGGGTACATTCTCTTGTCCACTGGTCCAAACTCTCCATGATGGAGACCAAAACTGAAATGGCGAATCCAGAGACTGAAAGGGGTCCAAAGAAGAAACAAAATCACCTCCTCTTGTCCAAAATGCTGAAGAAAACCTTTGGAATAAATGGTTTCTGCATCAAGGTCACTGAAAAAGTTTCAAAGATAGGCTGTTCAAATCATTATTTGGCCAACAAAGCTGAAGCTCAGTCTCTGACCACCAAGACCCACAACCAGCAAGAGGACAGGATGGGTTTAAAGTTTATCCTTGACCAGAGGGAGAGAATCATCAAGAAGAGGTGTTGGATATTCAATCCACACCTCAAACCTCTTCAGTTTCACTAAGCCCCCATGGGGCTGGTGGTTCAAGAAACCAGCTTCGGTTCTTGATAAGCTGTGCCTCCTTAAATTAAGAGCAAGAAGCCCATGTGTTCAGAGCCTACAGTGTTGACATGAAGACATCAAGAGATAAAAGACAATACAATCAGAAGAATAAGCAGTGTTTAAGTAAAGCTTGTGGAACAAGGTTGTCCGTACAACCTTGCCCTAACTTGGCGTGCAAGACAAGATGAAGTGCCCTAAATTGGCGTGCAAGACAAGGGGAAGTGCTAAATGGATCAGAACTGGTTACCTTAACCAGAAAACTTCAGTCTGGTCACACCAAGACCATATGGACGTTGGAGACAAGGAAAGAAGTCACATGTGAGCTGAAGAATTTGAATTTGAATTCTTGGGACTGTGAGATTTATGTTAGAATGAGAGATTTAGAAGTAGTTTACTGCTGGAGAATGAAGAACATGAAGAACAAGAGTGAGAGAGAGAGAGAGAGATTTCGAAATTCAAAGAGAGAGAAGGATATAAATGTTTTCCTTGCTCTGTTTGGTTCTCAGGATGCTTACATAAATAGAAAAATAAGTTAACTAGGAAATAAATAAACTAATGAGCCTGAACAAGGCAGAAGGCACGTCCAGCTTAGGTGATAGTGTCTGGTCTTTGTGTGGTTCTGACTCTCTCTCCGCTGATCCAAACCTTAACCCCACATGTGACCTCTCTTCTGTCTTGACTCCAACGGATCCTTGCAGTTACTAGAGGCCAGACAGATAATTAAAATAGTCTTCCCAGTCAAGATATCCTCTTGTGTGCCTTGTAAGTCAAGTTAGGTCTTAGGAGTCCAAAGTGTACGGACCAGTTAACTCTTGATCATCCAGAACACTCTTCTTGCCTTGATCTCCTAATTCTTGCCATTCACTTCTTCATGTCAACACTCCCCCTCAAGCTTGACCATGTGGAACAAGTCAAGCTTGGAAGCCATGAAGCATTCCCTCATTAAAACATCAGCTAGGTAAAACCACATGGGAGAAAAACCAAGCCAAGGAAAAAGAGTAGAACACTTCATGGAGGAGAGATCAGTGACATGTGAGGTCTATGAGCCCAAGCTTTGGATGAATGAACTCACAGACCTTAGTACTCGCAGCCTTTGTGAAGATATCAGCTAGCTGGTCTTCACTTCTTGTGTAGCAAGGTAAGATGATCTTCTGCTCCACAGCTTGTCTTACCTTGTGACAATCCACCTCAATATGTTTAGTCCTCTCATGAAAGACTGAATTGCTAGCAATGTGTATAGCAGCCTGGTTATCACAATGCATAGTTATTGGTGTTGTGGTCTCAACTCCCAAATCCTTAAGCAGTCCTTTGATCCAGATTAGCTCACTTGTAAGCTTTCTCATGGCTCTATATTCTGCCTCAACACTTGAACATGAAACCACCTTTTGCTTCTTGCTCTTCCAAGTTACCAAGTTGCCTCCAATAAATGTGCAATAACCAGTAGTTGATCTCCTATCAACCCTATCTCCAGCCCAATCAGCATCACAATAGCCTACTATCTCAGTACTCTTGTTGCAACCCATCCAAACTCCTTGCCCTGGTGCTTCTCTCAAGTACCTCAGAATCCTTTCCACCATGTTCCAATGGTGAATCTTAGGAGCTTGCATATGCTGGCTCACTTGGTTCACTGCAAAGCACACATCTGGTCTTGTGATAGTGAGATATATGAGTTTTCCCACCATCCTTCTATAGTGCTTCACATCTTCATATGCCTTATCTTCAATCTCCCCCTCACGCATCACTTTGTACCCCTCCTCTAGAGGTGTTTTAGCAGCTCTACCACCAAGATCTCCAGCTTCCTTTAATACATCAAGAGTGTATTTCCTTTGGGACAGAAACAATCCCTCCTTGGATCTACACATCTCAATCCCTAGAAAATATTTGAGCTCTCCCAAATCCTTGATATCAAATGTTTCCTTGAGAAAAGCTTTGGTGGAGCTGATCCCCTCTTTATCACTGCCTGTGATAATGATATCATCCACATAAATGAGGATCACAATGATCCCTTGCTGGTTGGTGAGAGTAAACAAGGTGTGATCAGCCTCAGATTTCACAAACCCTCTTCCATTAAGGGTTGTGCTCAGCTTGTGATACCAGGCTCTTGGAGATTGCTTCAGACCATAGATTGCTTTCCTAAGCCTCAAGACATTGCCTGGTTTAACCATGCCTTCCATACCAGGTGGTGGACGCATGTATACCTCATCTTCTAGCTCTCCTTGTAGGAATGCATTCTTGACATCCATTTGCCAAAGATCCCATTCCAAATTCACAGCAAGAGAGAGCAAAATCCTTATGGTGTGAAGCTTTGCCACTGGTGCAAAGGTTTCAAGATAGTCCTCACCATATACTTGAGTGTAGCCTCTTGCTACCAGCCTGGTCTTCTTTCTCTCAGGTTTCCCATTGGCTAAGTACTTAATTGTGAACAGCAGCATGCTTGTTACTGCCTTCTTGCCTTTGGGAAGTTCAGTTTCAAACCATGTTCCATTCTTCTCCATAGCACCCATCTCATCTCCTACTGAATCTCTCCATTCCTTAATTGCCATAGCCTCTTCATATGACCTTGGTATGTAAGCCTCATCAAGGTTAGTGATGAAGGCATGATGATCCATAGGATACTGAGCTAGGGAGCATGTTGCTTGAGTAGGATGGGCAACTGCTTGACAGTTGAAATAAACCCTTGTGTTGGTCCAATTAGAAGCAGGTTTTCTGAGCCTAGTACTCCTCCTTAGTACTGGTGGTGTTACTTCTTCTGGAACGGCTTCTGCATCATCTGAGGACTGACCCTCATTTACCACAGATTCCTCTTGATCTTGTTGCTCAGCTTGGCCATGAATTCTTGCTGAGTTTTCTGGTTGTGTTGGCTCAGCAGTATTGTCCCCCACATGGTCAAGGTGAGGAACCACCTGAACCTCAACTTCATCATTGCTGGAACCAGTTTCAGTCTCCACCCTTTTATCAGCTTCTGGTGTAGACCCTTTTGGTTCAGGTTCCATTCTTGCTTCAGGCATACTGACCCCAAGGCTTTCCATCACTCTCCTAAGATTGTTTGCTCTATCAGAAGCTGATTGAGATAGGTTCTCGAGATCCTCCCAACTCTTATCATTGTAGTATCCTCTTGATTCTACAAACTTAACATCTCTAGACACCATGACTGTCCTAGTCTCTGGTTCATAGCATTTGTAACCCTTCTGGTTTGGGGAGTATCCAATGAACATTGCCCTTGTACTTTTTGCTTCTAATTTGTTCCTTTGTTCACCTGGTATTAATACAAAACAAAGACACCCAAACACACACATATGGTCAATAGATGGTCTGGTTTTGTTGAGTACCTCAAATGGTCAGTGATCTTGGAGAACTCTGGTGGGAATTCGATTGATCAAATAACATGCTGTCAAGACTGCATCTCCCCAACACCTTTTAGGCACACTTGTATGAAACATCATGCTTCTGGCCACCTCCATTAGGTGCCTATTTTTCCTCTCAGCCACCCCATTTTGTTGTGGTGTGTAAGGGCAGCTGGTTTGATGTATCACCCCATGCTGAGCCAAGTATTGCTTGAAAGCTTGACTAGTGTACTCACCACCATTATCAGACCTGAGGATCTTCAACTTGGCATTGAAATGGGTGAGGACATGGTTATGGAAGTTCTTGAATGCCTCCAACACCTTGTCTTTTGACTGAATCAAAGTCACCCATGTGTATTTGGACTTCTCATCAATGAAGGTGACAAAATACTTGTGATTCTCTCTAGACATACAAGGCGCTGTCCACACATCAGAGTGAATCAGGTCGAAACTCTTCTCATAGATAGTGCTAGACCTTGGAAAGACTGTTCTACAATGCTTCCCCAAGATGCAGGCTTCACAATCATCATTCTGAACCACCATACCCGGAAACATCAAGTTCAAAGCTCTAGTGTGAGGATGTCCCAATCTGGAGTGCCATATGATTGATGAGGACATTCAACCAGAGCTTGAACCAGACCTAACTGAACCTGATATCCAAGACATGATCAGCAAGATAACTAAGGCAGAGACTGTTCAAGAAGTGCCAGTACCAACCGTATACAAGGGAGCTATAACCAGACAAAGAGCTAAGATACTTCAACATAAGTTTAATGAAAGCATGATACTTGCTTCTGATCTTGAACAGGTTAACACTACTAAAGAAGCTACTGATGATAGCACCAAGATGGATGCCCTGAAGATGGGAGAGCCAAGCTTGAAGGATGATGGACCGGATGAACATACCAAAGCATCAAGAGGAGATCCCTGACCATTCATTCCAAACCACAGTCACAACAATCTGATGATCATTGCCATAGAAGACCAACTTGCCTAGCAAGACTCTTGGACTGATCAAGTAACTAGGCCAAGCTCCTTGTGTGTGCTCTTTTCCTTGCTCTTGGTTTTGTCCCAGGGGGTTTTACGGAGGAAGGTTTTTAACGAGGCCACAATCTGCTTCACATAATTCCTAGATGCTATTTCGGTCCAAGCTATGACGAATTATGTCATTTTGTTATATTTCCTTTTTTTTTTTAACTATAGTTTTTATTTCCTGACCTAAAGGAGCCTGTTCCTTTAGTCCTATTTATAGTTTTTGCACGCCCCCTTTCTTTGGGCAGTCTTGAATAAACAGAAAAGCTTTTCTTCGGAAACCCTAGAATTCTCTCTCTAGAATTCGCCTCCTTTCTCTCTGCCTTGTGAGACCAGTACCTCCACGGCCTAGAGAAGCTTTGTATTGTATCACGAGTCCCTCCATTCCTCGTGTGGTGCACTTCAATCCATCAAGTTACTTCTGTCCAGATTCCTTTGGTTGATTAGATCAATCCAGACGAGTCACCCCTTGTGCAGATCGGCTCCTTCTCTTGTACTAAGAGTCATACAGCCTTTGATAGCTTAGGCTTGTATCATTTCTGGTATCAGAGCTGAAGTTCCTTCAGCATCAGGTTGCATCTATCCTATCTCTTCTTACTTGCAATCGTTTATTTTTGTTTTGCATTCACGAAATAAAACACATAAGAAGTCATATTGTTTCTGTTGCATCTAGTTTAACTTGTTCAATTTCATAAAGAAAGAAAACCTTAAAAAGAAATTGATTTGTCTCTTTTGCATCTAGTTGTTTCATCTTTCTTAAACACGTTTGTTCATCCTGTTCTTATTGATGTCGAGTTTAGGTTGTCCCTAGATCATTACTTTCGTGCAAAAGAATCAGAAAAAAAGTGTTAGTATTAAGTGCATATCCGGTTATCCATTTTGGTCGATACTATTTTCCTTTTTGGTCGATACTCTTTTCTTTTCCATTTATTTTGCTTGCAAACCACTCCTTTTCTTTTCTCTTCAGTTTTTTTTTCGAATTTTAAAACTCAAAAAAAAAGTAGTTTAACTTATTTTAATTATTACTCTTCAAATTTAAAAAAAATATATATTTTTCTTGTCTTTCCTTTTTATTAACTCAAGCAGAAACTTAGGTCTTCTTTGTTTCTTGTTAGGTTAATCGACAGCAGCCATGGGGGAAGCAGCTGAGCAAGTCGCCCTCATGCAGATGTTTGCAGCCTTGAGAGAAGACATGATGGCAATGCGCCAAGACCTTGGAGATCGGCTAACTAGGGTCGAGCAAAGACCAACAATGCAAGCAGTCCGGAATGTTGACAGGTTCCTCAATCCGAACCAAGGCAACCACAGAAGAGAAGGTGTGCACCACAATCACAATCCGGAGACTAGTACACGGAATCAACAGACTGATGAAGACACTGGCCAGCAACGTGTCCCTAATCCAACCCAAAGAGCAGGCCTTCAGCCAGATGACTATGGTGATGAGGAAGGAGAGGAGTTCTTGCCCCCACCTAGAGTTCTGTTAGTTACAGCACGTGCTTTTAACAATGGTCGGCATGGACGGTGTGACCGTGGACGGCGTGGACGGCGTGGACGGTGGCCGTAAATGGAGATGAGTTTTGTCAACTCTTGTAGGCACCTTCCACGCTCATAATCTCTATAAATACCCAAGGTGAGGTGAAGAGAAAATCCATCCCAGAAATGCAAAAGAAAGAGAGAACAAGAAAGAAGAAGAAAAACTTCTTCGTGAGAAAAAAAAAAAAAAAAAAAAAATTTTTTTTTTTCGGGTGTAAGTTGAGAGCTTTGTAAAATTCTCCCGGGTTAATAATAAAAGACCTGTAGCAGGTCCGGAGACGTAGGCAAGATTGGCCGAACTCCGTTAACAATTTTGTGTGTTTTCTTCCCGCTCCCACAAATTCTGATTTTTCCGCAAGGAAATTTGACCCGTATTTCCTAACAACTGGTATCAGAGCTACAGTGGGTTTTGTCGGTAACAATAGTGATTTCTTGAATAGTGAATTTTGTCGGTAACATCGGTTCATCGACGGAGGTGTTTTAAACACGGTGGTTTCAGAAACGATGGGAGGCGAAGACGGTTCAGCACACGGTATCGGGAAATTTGATGGTACAGACTATGCATTTTGGAGAATGCAAATTGAAGATTATCTGTACGGACGGAAGCTTCATCAACCACTGAGCAAGAAGCCTGAGAAGATGGATCACGCTGAGTGGGAGCTCCTTGACAGACAAGTTCTGGGTGTTATAAGGCTAACACTGTCGAAGAACGTTGCTCACAACGTTGCGAAGGAGAAGACCACTGAAGGGCTCATGAAAGTTCTCTCTGATATATATGAGAAACCTTCGGCAAATAATAAAGTATTTCTCATGAAGAAACTCTTTCATTTGAAGATGGAAGAAGGTGGCCTGGTTGCCGCACATGTGAACGAGTTCAACACGATTGTCAACCAACTGTCATCGGTTGAAATCGAGTTTGAAGATGAAGTGCGAGCACTGATTTTGTTGGCATCTCTGCCAAATAGTTGGGAGCCAATGCGGGCAGCGGTTAGTAATTCTGTGGGTACTCAAAAGCTCAAATTCAATGATGTTAGAGATCGTATCCTTGCCGAGGAAGTTCGAAGGATAGACTCTGGGGAAGCATCAACGAGCTCTGCTTTCAACGTGGAAAACAGAGGGAGAAACCCAGATAGAAGTAACCGGAGTTATGGCAGATCGAAGTCAATGAGTGGACGGGGTCAGTCCAAATTCAGACAGCCTGCAGAGTGCTGGAATTGTGGAAAGACAGGCCACATTAAGAAGAATTGCCGGGCACCACCGAAGAAGGAAGACAACACTAGAGGCGGAGCCAATGCAGTGACACGTGAAATCGCTGACGCATTGGTAGTGTCTGTTGATTCCCCGAGGAAAAGTGAAGCTCGTGATGCAGCTGGAAATAACACCAAAGCGTCAATCTCCTATGTCGATAGCCCAATAGATTCATGGGTGCTTGACTCAGGAGCGTCATTTCACACCACACCGCACCATAACATTATGGAGAATTATGTTGCGGGAAATTACGGAAAGGTATATCTTGCTGATGGATTACCTTTGGACGTAGTTGGTATTGGAGATATCAACTTGAAGATGTCAGATGGACGTGTGTGGAAGATTACGAAGGTTAGACATGTGCCAAAGTTGATGAGAAATCTAATCTCGGTAGGTCAACTTGATGACACGGGGCACGATGTCAACTTTGGTGGTGGAGCCTGGAGAGTCAAGAAAGGTTCCATGGTGGTTGCTAGAGGTCATAAAAGAGGCACTCTCTATATGACAACGAGCTATCAAGACACTATTACTGTTGTCGAGGATGCCAAACAAACCAAGTTGTGGCATTGCAGATTAGGGCACATGAGTGAGAAAGGGATGAAACTCATGGTGGAAAATGGGGCTCTTCCGGATCTGAAGACGGTGGATCATCAGATGTGTGAAAGTTGCATCCTTGGAAAACAGAAACGAGTTAGCTTTTCTAAAGGAGGAAGAGAGCCAAAATCTGAGAAGTTAGAGCTGGTGCACACTGACGTGTGGGGACCCGCTCCTGTTGCATCGCTGGGAGGTTCGTACTACTATGTGACCTTTATTGATGACTCCACAAGGAAGGTGTGGGTCTACTTCATGAAGAACAAGTATGAAGTGTTCTCGGTTTTCAAGAGATGGAAAGCCATGGTTGAGATTGAGACGAATCTCAAGTTGAAGTGTCTAAGGTCTGATAATGGTGGAGAGTATATCAGCGAGGAGTTCAAGAGATACTGCGCTGATGGTGGGATCAAGATGGAGAAGACTATTCCAGGAACGCCTCAACAGAATGGAATAGCGGAAAGGATGAACCGGACCTTGAATGAGCGTGCAAGGAGCATGAGATTGCACTGTGGATTGCCTAAGACGTTTTGGGCAGATGCAATCAGTACTGCAGCCTTCTTAATAAACAGAGGACCGTCTGTGCCATTGGGATTTAAGATCCCTGAAGAAGTTTGGAGTGGAAAGAAAGTAAACCTTTCTTATCTAAAGGTGTTTGGATGCTTAGCTTATGTTCACATTGACGATGCTGCAAGAAGTAAACTTGACTCGAAGTCTAAGAAGTGTTACTTCATCGGTTATGGTGACACGGAGTTTGGTTACCGGTTTTGGGATGATGAAAATCGGAAGATCATCCGCAGCAAGAATGTTGTGTTCAACGAAGAAGCGTTGTACAAGGATAAGCTAAGAGAAGGCTCGGAGAGGAAAGAGCCTAGAGCTGTTGACTTAAATGATATCCTGACACCAGGGTTGCCACAGGATACCCAAACAGCAGAAGAAGAAATCTCTCAAGACGAGAGTGGTGAGGCTGAAGAGAGTGATGATTCTGAAGTGGTCCCATATACACCTATCACGGAGTTACGACGCTCAAGTAGAATCATCAAAAAGCCTGTAAGATTTTCTCCATCGCTTAACTACATTCTGCTCACAGATAGAGGCGAGCCTGAATGTTATGAGGAGGCTATGCAAGTTGATGAGTCGATCGTGGGAGCGGACTTGCATGAGATTAATAGCTTGAAGACGAAACTCTCGGAAGAGCTTGCGATGAAAGACCTTGGAGAAGCAAGGCAGATTCTAGGGATGAGAATCAGTAGACGCAAGGAGAGTCTTAAGCTATCCCAAGAGGAGTATGTGAAGAAAGTCCTCAAGAGGTTTAACATGGATGACGCAAAGCCAATCAATACTCCGCTGGCAAGTCATTTTCGGTTATCCAGAGATCAGTCTCCAAAGACGGAAGACGAGATGGCATATATGGATAAAGTTCCATATGCTTCTGCTATAGGCAGCCTGATGTACGCGATGATATGTACAAGGCCAGACATTGCACATGCAGTGGGGGTCGTTAGCAGGTTTATGAGCAATCCAGGAAAGGAACACTGGGAAGCTGTTAAGTGGATTTTCAGATATCTGAAAGGGAATCCAAGTTTGTCGCTATGTTTCACAAAGTCTGAGATGGGATTGCAGGGATATGTTGATGCTGACAATGGAGGTGACATTGACAGCACGAAGAGCACAACCGGGTATGTCTACACTTTTGGCTGTACTGCAATTTGTTGGGTTTCAAAGTTGCAGAAAATTTTATATCTCTATCAAGCTGTGAAGCTGAGTATGTTGCGGTTACGGAGGCAACAAAAGAGATGATGTGGTTACAGTCTTTTCTACAAGAGCTGGACGATGACCAAGGGAAAAGTGTGTTGTACTGTGATAGTAAGAGTGCCATCGATTTGGCAAAGAATCCGGTTTACCATGCTCGGACGAAGCACATACATCGGAGATATCATTTCATCAGATCAGCGTTAGAAGATGAAGTGTTGGTGCTTGAGAAGATCTCAGGAAGTAAGAATCTGGCAGACATGCTGACGAAGGTCGTGCCGTGTGAGAAGCTGAGGTTGTGTGAAACCTCAGTTGGCTTGTTGGAGTAACAAGCTGAGAAGACCTGCTACATTGATCATGGTGTGAAGACAGATTGAAATCAGTCTTCAAGTGGGAGATTGTTAGTTACAGCACGTGCTTTTAACAATGGTCGGCATGGACGGTGTGACCGTGGACGGCGTGGACGGCGTGGACGGTGGCCGTAAATGGAGATGAGTTTTGTCAACTCTTGTAGGCACCTTCCACGCTCATAATCTCTATAAATACCCAAGGTGAGGTGAAGAGAAAATCCATCCCAGAAATGCAAAAGAAAGAGAGAACAAGAAAGAAGAAGAAAAACATCTTCGTGAGAAAAAAAAAAAAAAAAAAAAATTTTTTTTCGGGTGTAAGTTGAGAGCTTTGTAAAATTCTCCCGGGTTAATAATAAAAGACCTGTAGCAGGTCCGGAGACGTAGGCAAGATTGGCCGAACTCCGTTAACAATTTTGTGTGTTTTCTTCCCGCTCCCACAAATTCTGATTTTTCCGCAAGGAAATTTGACCCGTATTTCCTAACAAGTTCCTCGCCGGCAAAACAGGCACCAAGAGTTTGAAGAAGAGGACTACTTACCTCCCTTGAGAGCTCCTCGCCAACAGCACCACCACCAAGGGCGGGAACACATCAAGATGGAAGCCCCAACCTTTGCTGGAAAGGTTGATCCTGAAGCTTACCTTGATTGGGAGAAGAGGATGGATCATATCTTTAACTACTACAACCACCCTGGTCCCAAACGAGTTGTTTTAGCAGTAGCTCAACTCACGGACAATGCTCTTTCCTGGTGGGACAGATTGTGTTCAGATAGAAGGAGAAGTAATCTGAGGCAACTAGACTCTTGGTTAGACATGAAGGACGCAATGAAGCAGAGATTTGTTCCACAACACTTTCACCGGGATCTACAGAGGAAGTTCAGATCACTTAAGCAGCTCAACAAGTCAGTGGAAGAGTATTATGAGGAGTTTGAGAAGCTGAGAAATCGCTTAGACCTTAATGAGGATGAAGAGGCTACTATGGCTCAATTTATTGACGGACTACAAGATAGGATAAGCTGCAAGGTTAAAAGGCAGGGTTACACTGATATGAGGGATCTCTTTCACCTAGCTGTCCAAGCGGAGCAACACATCAAGAAGAAGAACTCCAGAAGCAAGTCTCAATCTACCTGGAACTCAAGTAACAGCAACTACAACAAACCAGTGGACAAGGGAAAAGGAATTGAAGGGGATAACAGACCTAAGACTCGTCCCACTGAACCCAACAGAGACACCAGAGCAGAACCAGGGAAGAACACTAACCCCCAGCGTTCCAGAGACATTACCTGCTTCAAGTGTAGAGGCCGAGGACATATGGCAAGAGAATGCCCAAACCAGAGAGTCATGATGCTCACTGAAGATGGTGGTTATGAGTCTCATGATGAAGATGATCCGTTGATTCAAGAAGAACTTGGAGAGATTGAATATCCAGACGTGGGAGAGAGCTTGATGATCAGGCATGTGCTTAATGTCCAGATGCAACCAGCTGAGACCATCCAAAGAGAAAACATATTCCACAGCCGATGTACCATCAGAGGCAAGGTATGTAATATCATCATAGATGGTGGGTCTTGCACCAATGCTGCTAGTGCTTATATGGTAGATAAACTTGGTTTAGAAAAGACTAAGCATCCGCATCCATATAGACTAAGATGGCTAGATGATAAGGTTGAATTACAAGTTAAAGAACAAGTTAACATTCCATTTAGCATTGGTAAGTATCAAGATGCAGTAACGTGTGATGTAGTACCT
>CAJHQP010008803.1:0-25178 GCA_905132765.1 Moricandia arvensis
ATGAGAAATCGAGCCGGAGTAGCAGCTTCTGCAATGGGAGAGAAGAGAGTACGCGACGGAAATACGCCAACTCCCAAAACAGCGCATTCCAAACGCAAGGATCTGAGGAGGCGAGACGTTTTTTTTTATTAAATTGTGAAGGTTAATAATGTAAATTACAATTGTTTGGTGAATATGAGGGGTATGAAGATTTGCTGAAAGATATAAGGGATTAAAGTTCTGTGCTTCCAAGGTATATAAGATGCAAGGCTCCAGCCAGGAGAAGAAAAAATGAGGAATCATCTCTATTATAGCAGATATCATCTGCTATGACCTTCTACCTAAAACTTAATATCTTAAATCTCCGTTATATAAGGTAATTTTAAGAGTAAATCTTTCAATAGCGGGGAAATTTCATTTTCTACCTCAGTTTCATATCATTTTGTAAATATCTTTATGAATGATAGATTCAATATTCTTAACATTTTTTGATTGAAAATAGACTTAATTAATTTTTTAAAGTATTATAAAAATTTAGACAACTCAAGCTCACTCCTTTTCACACTAAACTCTAAACAATAATCACTGAAATGTAAGACACAATGTTAATATTTTTGATAGTTGATGTATTTTTGCTAAGTGCATACTTAACTATCTATTTCTGACAATTTCTCATCTTTTAAGTAGATTTGTAAAGCTTTTTGTCATAAAAATAGATCTTAAGACTAAAATAGACTTTTTATTTTAAAATTTTAACGTTTTCTTAATTTAAAATCTCACCTCAAAACTTCACCTCATTACTCTAAACACTAAGTTTAAATCAGTTAACCAAAGCGGTATAAATATATATATTTACACCATTTAATAAAGTCTATTTTAATCATTTTTTTAAGTGTTATTTGGGGACAAAACATTTTTAAGCCTATTTTAGTTTTAATCTATTTTAATTTATTTTTCTTATTTCAAATAAATAAATTGCAAGTATATCTCTAAACCTAAATACATACCACACAGAATTGATCAGTTTTTTGTTGTGATTTCTTAGGTGAAAAGTACTTATAAATAAGTATATATATATATATAATATATATGCAAGGGTGAGGAGTCAACGAGAGAGATAATTAAATTTATTTCTATTGATTTATGTTTCTAGTTGTTGTTTGTACAGATAAATGAGACACCTAAACTATTTATAATGCAAAAGTCTCGGTTATTTATACGGATTTTTAATAAAAAGACAAAATACGAGAGGATAATATTTATCCTATTTGATATTATCTCTTTAACACTTCCTATTGATTATCTATCTTGTATTGCTTACCGCCACGTTAAAAAAAACTAGTCATGGAAAACTCTAAAGGGATAAAAGCCATGACAAAAGAAAAAGAATACAGTGACGCAATCTCCCCTGAGAATAATGGACATAGCTATTTCTTCATATGTCACACAAATACCATATTTCAATACCATAGACGTGTTTTCGGAATGTTGCAGTTGGAAGAGGCTTCGTAAACAAGTCAGTTGCATTGTTGCATGACCGTATATACTCTATGTCCACTTCTTTATTTTTCTCGAGCTCCCGAATGTACGAGAAAAATCTCGGAGGGATTTGCTTTGTTCTATCGCTCTTTATATAACTTTTTTTTAGTTGAGCGACACAAGCCGAATTATCTTCAAATATTTTCGTCGGCTCTTTCTTATCTGCTATTCCATCTGCTTCTTGTATGTAGTGACTCATTGACCTAAGCCACACACATTCACGACATGTTTCGTGAAGCGAAATAATCTCCGCGTGATTCAAAGAAGTCGCAACCAGATTTTGTTTCTTGGAACGCCAAGAGTCACGATTCCACCAATTGTAAGAACATAGTCGGTTTGCGATCGAGCCTTATAAGGATCTGATAAGTATCATGCATTTGCAAAACCAACCATACCAAACTCGGGGTTTCTAAAACAAATTAACCCAAGGTCAATTGTACCTTAGAGGTAACATAATATATGTTTAATTTTGTTTCAATGCCTATGAGTAGGAAAGAACTATATCTTGCAAGTAATTTAGTAACAAAAGCAATATCAGGTATAATACAATTTGCAAGATATAAAAGGCCACTGACAACGCTCATATACGGTACTTAGGATCTATTATTTCCTCACTGTCTTCACAGGATCTAAAAGGATCTCTCTCAACATCGAGAGATCTATTTACCATTGGAGTACTTAAAGGAGTCGCTTTGTCCATATAAAAGCGTTTCAATACCCTTTTTTATAATTTGATTGATGCACATATATTCCTTCTCGAAAATGCTCTATCTGGAGCCTAAGAAATTTTTTTGTCTTACCGAGATCTTTCATTTCGAACTCTTCTTTCATATGAGTTTGTGCATCATCAATCTGCTTTGAGTTCCAATTATGTTCAGGTCATCTACATATACAGCAAGGATCACAAAGCCAGATGACGATTTCTTAACAAAAACGCATGGACATAGCGCATTATTCACATATCCTTTTCTCAATAGATATTCACTTAAGCGATTGTACCACATGCGTCCAGATTTCGTTAATATGTAAGTGATTGCTGTAACTTGACCGAACAAATCTCCCGAGATTTTTGTTTTCAAAGCTTTTGGTATATCCAATCCTTCAGGGAGTTTCATGTTATATCATGATCCAATGATGAATACAAATGTGCAGTCACAACGTCCATAAGATGCATTTCAAGATTTTTTGATGCCGCTAGGGCTCATCAAAAATCTAAACGTAACTGAATCCATTACAGGGGAATATGTTTCCTAAAAATCAATTTTCGGTCTCTGAGAAAAACCTTGGGCAACTAATCGGGCTTTATATCATGTTATTTCATTCTTTTCATTTAATTTTCTCATGAATACCCACTTGTACCCAACATGATTTATATTCTCAGGTGTTACGACTATATGTCTAAGTACATTCCTATTATTCAAAGAGAGTAACTCAGTTTGAATGGCCTTCTTCCACTCATCCCCATCATGTATTTTCATACATTCCAATATGGACCTTGGATCTGGATCATCACTTTCGTGATCTATATCTTTGGACACAGAAAATGAAAACATTCCATCAACATATTTTATCTTATTCATGATACATAATTTTTTATTTCGGGCGTAATTGATGAAAATCTCATACTTTTCAGTTCCCTTCTCGTCATCCGGTTCTTATCTTTATTTGGTTCTTCTAGAAACTTTTAATATATGTCTTCTTTCAGACATTTTTTAGTATCAGGTTCTTCTGATACCTTTTTATTTTGCTCAACCAATTTCTTTTTCTTTCGGAGATTTTTATCTTTAGAACTCGATGGTCTCCCTCTTTTTGATTGAACCCTAGGTTCATTCATTGTGTTTTCATCAGTTTGTCCCTCAGGAATAACAACTCTTGATGGAAAATTTTCAGCGGGAATATATGATTTCGTCACCCTTCTCGTATTTGTAAACGCATCTTGTAACTGGTTTGCCTAATTATGCAAATGAACAATTTTCTGAACTTCCAGCTCTCTTTGATTTATAAGAGGATCAAGGTGTAACAACGACGGTGTACACCCTGTAATCTCTTTAGGAGTTTCTCTAATTCCTACCCCTAACATTGTAAATTCTTCATCATTAAAATGGCAATCGGAAAGTCTTCCGTAAACATATCACCAGCTTACCGGTTCAAGATATCTTTATATACTTGGTGAAGTATAACCCACATATAGTCTCAATCTCCTCTGTTGGCCCATTTTTGTTCTTTGTGGCAGAGATGTCGGAACATAGATTGCATACCCAAAAAACACGGAGATTGGATACATCTGGATCTTGTCCATATGCCAATTGTAATGGGGGAGTACTTATGATTTGCGCTCGGTCTTAACCGAATCAATGCATCTGCATGCAATATCGCATAACTCCATTACTGAAATTGAGTGTTTTTTTTTCTCAATATAAATGGTTTTGCAATCAACTGCAACCGTTTAATCAATGACTCGGCCATGTCATTTTGTATATGAACATGGAGAACTGGTTGCTCTACATCAATCCCCACTAACATAAAGTAATCATTAAAGGCTTGCGATGTAAACTCACCAGCATAATCAAGCCTTACTTTTCTTAATGGCATATCCTGAGAATTGCGTTCTCAGCCTTATTATTTGGGCAATAAACTTTGCAAAAGCTGTATTTTGTGTTGTCAAAAGACACACATTTGACCATCTACTAGATGCGCATATCAATACCATGAAATACTTAAACGATCCCCATGGTGGGTGGATCGTCCACATATATCATCATGAATTCTTTCCAAAAATAATTGTGATTCATTGCCAACTTTTGCTGGTGATGACCGAGTTATAATTTTTCCTTTAAAACAACATTGCATGTAAACTCGCCTTTTTTCTCTCGTTTTTCAACGGATGGTCATTTGAATTTTGTACTATCTTTCTCATCGTGACTGAACCGGGATGTCCAAGCCTCTCATGCCGGATTTTAAATGTACTAGTAAACTTCAATTTACTGTGGCATAGGACTCAGTCATTTATTTTCGTACAATATAGTTCAGAGGATGATATTCTTAACTCTTCTAATATATGTTTCCTCTCGGACTTAATGCAAAGATATTCAATTCCATTTTTGCTCATAGTCTCAATATGATATCCATTTATTCGGATATCCTTAAAACTTAACAAGTTTCTATGAGACTAGGGGGAGTACAAAACATCACTTATTTTCAATGTCGTTCCCCCTGACATTGAAAATTTCATTCTTCCAAATCTCTTAATAAGTTTTGCACTACCAGATATTGTACTTTCACTTCCAGCTAATATAACCTTGTTTGGTATAAGATCTTTGTTCTGATAACGTGTTGAGATTTCTTAGGTGAAAAAGTATTTATAAATATATATGTAAGGGTGATGAGTCAACGAGAGAGATAATTAAACTTATTTCTTTTGATTTATGTTTCTTGTTTTGGTTGTACAAATAAATGAGACACTCACATTATTTATAGTGTAAAAGTTTCAGGTACTTATACCGACCTTCAATAAAAAGACAAAATACGAGAGGACAATATTTATTCTAAATATCAAATGGATAATCATCTTTTGATATTATCTCTTTAACCGTTTTTTTCATTTTATCTTCATTTCTTTTCTCTTCCTTTCTTTTTTCTCTCTCTCTTATTCTTTCTCTCTAATTTTTTTAGAGTCATCATCTTCCATACCCCCACATCTTATGGACTAATCGCCTATAGTCCTTTCCAATTGCCTATGTCCCTTTCTCTTTAATGAAACATGAATATCCGATTTTAGGCTTTCTTAATTTCTAAATTAATTTTTACAAAAAAAACCAAAAATAAAAAATTTCATATTTTCAAATTTTTCGGATTTTTTAAATTTCAAATTGTAGTTATCAATTTACAATTTGTCCTAGTTTTTACTTAGTGTACCGAATTATACTTTGCTATACTAGGTACTACTGAGTTAGTTATATTGCGTTGAATATTAAAAAGTCAGTTATACCAAGTTATAATGAGTTATACTAGTTATACAAAGTATACCAAATTATATTGTGTTATACTAGCTATACTTGGTATACAAAGTTATAATGGGTTATACTAGTTATACCAGTTTGTAATAAGTTGTACTAGTTATACTGAATACAGATCTAGAGATGAAATAAATAAAATACACGAAAATTCTTTGGAAAGGAAGAACAAGAAGAACCTGAACTCAATAAAATTTCCCAAAATCATCTTTACTAATCCTAAATTGGAAATATCCACAATAAACAGAACAATATATATTATAACAAAGTCCTAAATCAAAGAAAACCCAAAATTCCTTGTTATATTAGGTTGAGGCTCACTGTTCTGGAAAAATCTGAAGAGGCGAGCATAAGAAGAAATCACAATTGATGCTGTTTTTACCACCTTGCCTGTAGTTTCATCAAAGATCCAAGCATTGTTGATGTTCCCTTTACGTCATCTTCTTCGCTAAAACTTCGTATATCTAGAATCATAAATCTATCGAGATCACTTTTGTTTCTTAGGTGAAGAAAGAATGAGAAGAAATAAGAAGAACAAGAACAAACAGAATTGGCACAACAGGAGAGAAAAAAAGGAATTGCTAGTCACAAAGAAGGAGAAAATCGCATAGAAGATGGAAAAGAATATGAGAATAAAAATGAAGAAAAAAGTTGTCGACTACTTTTTTTATTAGATTAGGTTAGAAAAGAGGAGGACAAATTTGTAAATGGCTTATTTTATGAATTAAAATAAATCAATTTGTTGAATAAAATCTAGAAGGTCTCTTTTAAAAATTTCTCACTACAAGAAATATGTACATTCTTAGCGCAGAAAATATGCTATCGTAGACCTTTCATAGCGAATTCATAAATGCTATGTCATCGGCAGCCATCGTAGGTACCCACTCTACGATAGCATTTTTGAAATGCTACGAAATATACAGATACAATAGCAATATTTGAATGTTGTTGATAACTTAACTATAGCATTACTTTTGCGTTATAAATTGACTAAGATTCATATATTTTTGCTATAATAGATCTTTTTCAATAAATAAAAATAATAATAATTAAAAATAAAATACTTGAAAATTAAATTGTAATTGTTTTATATTAAAAAAAATTTATAAATTTAAATTGGTTACAAATTATTTCCGGTTTACAAAACAAAACCAGAAATTAAAAAATAAATTCAGACCAATACAATTTGGTTTACACTAAACCAAATCTAAAAAGAAAGAAAAAAACCTAAACCTAAAAACAAAAAAGGACTCAGCCGCCAAGCCGCCAAGCCGCCTGCCTTCATCTTCATCCACCTTTCATCCATTGTCTTGTTCTGCCCAGGTCGTCATGCTCAGCTCCGACGTGTTCTCAGATCCAAGCTGTGGTATCCGGTACACCGTGAATCAAAGCTGTCAAGAACAAAAAAAAAGATTCAACAGAGATAAAGAGAGAGAAATAGAGATAGCAAACAGAGAGTAGAGAGCGAGACAGAGGGAAACGGAGAGAGACAGAGAGTACCGGTGATGAGCAGAGGAGGAGACGCGGTGGTGGTGAGAAGAGGAGGAGACACGGTGGTGGTGAGAAGAGGAGGAGACGTGGTGGTGGTGAGACGAGGAGGAGACGTGGTGGGACAGAGATGGGAGAAAAGAGAGATATGAGAGTGAAGGAGAAGATGAAGAAGATGAAGATTGAATTCGAAAGAGAGAGAGAGATATGAGAGTGATTGTCGTGGAGAGAAAGAGAGTGAGAGAGAGAGAGAGAGAGAGAGAGAGAGAGAGAGAGAGAGAGAGAGAGGAGGAAAAAATAAAAAAAATAAAATCAATAAATCTCAACCTTTAGATCTAAGTTAATCCAATGGTTAGGAAGTGTGATCCATGTACTTGAATCTTATTGGCCAGAAAATTTTATTTTTATTTTTTTATTTTTGTTTTTGTCTTCACTATTTGATCATTTGTTTTGTAAGTAAGTTTTCTTTGTTATATCTTATATAAAACTTTATATTTTGTAGTTTATAATTTAAATTTAAAGTTTTCCTTTTTGACATGATAAAATGATATTGATTTTAAGAATTGATATTTAAATTTGAAAATATTAGATTGATATCAAGATTATGATTTTGGTCACCATTTTAAAAATTTGTATGTTTATACTAAAATCTGATTTATTGTTTAATTGATTTGTAATTCGTTTATAAATTTGTATGTTTTATTTTTAAGTCGAAAAATTTAAAAATTAGGTTTTATGGTTTAAAAGAAGTTATGATTAAGAATAAAATTTGGTTTGTGTTTTAAGGTTTGGATGTTGAAATATGAGGTTTAGGGTTAAAGTTTAGTATTTGGATTAAAGTTGGAAAATAATAGAATAGAAGACTAGATATAAAATTTGTACTTAAATTTTTAATAATTTAGATTTGAAGTGCATACTTAAAGTATTGGATGTATAGTTTATGTTTGAAGTAATGGTTTAGAATATAGAGTTTCATTGAAGATAAAAAATATGTGTTTAGTAAATTATAGTTTAAAATTAAGAACATGAAATTTTGAGTTTAATTTTAAGATTTGAAGTTAAAGTATGAAAAATAAAGTTTTAGGGCTTGTATTTAGAGTTTAGGGTTGAAAACCATGTTTGGGGTTTAGGGGTTCGAATAGATTTTTATAGCATTATAAAAATGCTATTATATGTCTTTGATAATATTTTCGAAGCCGCTCAAATAATATTTTGGGCGCTTACATCCAATTACCCATTAAGTATTGGCGGTATCAGGGATTTATTTTCCCGCTCACTTCATTTTCAGAATAGCATTGATTAAGTTCTATTTTAGGTTTTCATTTATTGTAGCGTTTATCTAATGCTATTATATAAAATGGAAAATTTTAAGTCATCTACGATAGCAGTTCAGTAAAACGTGCTATAACAATATGCTATCAATGTAGACTTTTTTTGTAGTGTCTCCTTGAGATATGGTGGTAGGGAAGGTGATTACTCATTTTTTTAATCATTTCTTTCTATCATATTTCTTATTTCCTTCACTATTTTACGTTTTGTTTTTGATTAGTTTTATTTTCTTCTAGATCTTCGTTCGTCTTTTGTCATCTTGGCGGTGGTTGTTTTTTGGATTTCTTTTTCTTTATTTAAGTATGTTTCTTATTCTAATGAAGTTATGGGTCTATAAATTTGTACTGGTCGTGTGTTACTTTAATTTTATTTGCAGATCTGAATTCAGTAGAACTTGTATAACTTGGTATATTTACTCAATAGAACTAAATATAATTTATTCAGTAGAACTACGCAAATATTACTAGTAGAACTTAGTACAATCACATAAGTATTACTAGTGGAACACAATACCACAACCTAAATATTACTAGCATAACTCAGTATAACTACATAAGTACAACTAGTAGAATTTAGTATAACTAGTAACACTCATTATGACTAGTTGGACCAGTATAACATACTTGACCAGATGTACATCGAAAATTAATTTTGAAATTTTAATAAATATCTATAAATTGATAATATTGTATAATTACGTGAACGTTTGACATATATATTCAAAATAAACATGAAACACACACATACACACTCACATACACACACACATGAAAATGAGTATTTACTTATGCCATCCTCATTTTCATCAAGTGTTTATAATATTTCCATTGCCATCAATACACCAACAACCATGAACAATCAATTTGAAGTTCTTAATGCACATACAATCGATTTACACTCCTTATATCTAATTTCTTATGAACTAAAAACAAGATCTCTTTCACTTTCTCTCTATATTCATCCAAAAAAATCCAAGATTTTGATAATAATTTTTTATGGTTCATAGAGCCATTCAAGCTTATGATTCTTGGTGGGTCACTTTAGTTTGAGCTTCTGTGTGCTTGGAGATGACTTATTTGTGCTAAGAAAGTTATCTCAGTAATTTAAGGTTTGAAATCGATTTTTTCCAGATATGTTCACCAAGAAGACTTTCGTGTAAGTTTTTTGCAGTAGAAGACTTACACGAAAGTCTTCTGGTCAATGTAGAGGCTAGTTTTGCAATTGACTTTTAAATGTGTTTTTAGAGAAAGCTTCTCTGAAAGTCTTCCACTTTTCTTTGTTAACAAAAAAAAATCTCAAAAATACCCAAAAAAAAACATCTCGATAAGTCGTCTAGGATAAACAATTTAGTTTTGCATTTGACCAAATTGTGTCAGAAATTTGACTTTTCCTAGATGACATACAAGTAAGTCTTCCAGCAGAAAAATAAAAGTAAGTCTTCCAGCGGAAAAATAAAAATTAAATATTTAATTTTTACTAGACGGCTTATATGTAAGTCGTTTCAGGATACTTTTTCAACTGAAAAATAAAATAAAATATTTAATTTTAATTAGACGACCTTTACGGTGTATGCCTTACGGAAGATGACTTACACGGAAGTCTACCAGAATTTTGTTTCCGATATTTTGGTCAAACCTTGGATGTCACAGACGACTTCCATGTAAGTCGTTTACCAAAAGACATACACGTAGGTCGTCTAGTTAAAATTAAATTTTTAATTTTTATTTTTCAATTACAAAAGTAACCTGAAACGACTTATATATAAGTTTTCTAGTAAAAATTAAATATTGAAGTTTAATTTTTTGGATGGACACTTACTTATAAGTCGTCTAGAAAAAATCAAATTTCTGACACAATTCAGTCAAATGCAAAACTAAAATGTTTATCCTAAATGGCGTACGGGGAAGTCTTATCTGGTATTTTCGAGATTTTTTTGGTAACAAATGTAAGCTAATATTTACAAATGAAGACTTTCAAAGAAGTATGTTGTAGAATAGACTTTTTCTGGAAGTATTCCTTTAGATTTTCAACTGCAAAAATGACCTAAACACTACAAGAAAACAATTACTTAGCAAGGGCAGATTTCGTGGCTATTTCCTCTTATAAGAGGGTTTACGAGGAAATAACCACGAAAGGGTAAACCTCGTGCCAAGTTTGTCGTAAAGACAGTTTCCTCGCTAAATCCACGTAAAGTTTACGAGGAAACTTTTCCTCGTAAAGTCGGGCCTAAATTTCCTCGTAAAAGCCACGCAAAGTAACCACACACAATACACGCTAACTTTTCCTCGCTAAGTACACGTAAATGTTTCTTCGTAAAATACTGGCTACAATTTCCTCATTAATTCCACATAACATACTCCTCGTAAGTCTCTCGTTAGATTTCGTCTTAATAGCCACGTAAAACATTACACGTAAATCCCACGGTAGTTTCCGAAGTTAATTCCTCGTAAAATTAACGAGCAATTAACTTCGAAAATTATTTTTTCCTGCATTGATAATTTTATTAAATATAATAATTTTTTTTTTTTAAATAATCTACCATATGTTAGGTTCTTCATGAGCTTCATCATGAGCTACAAATGCATCACCTACAATATCATGAACCCTATCATAATCTACCATATGTTCCTCCTGATGGTAACTATTTTCATTATGCAAATGATCAACCGCGGGTTCAACCTGAAAATTGCTATTACTACTGCTAGCTTCATTCCCACAAATACTATAACCTTCTCCATGTTGAAACCAAATATAGTAATGTGGCGTGAAACCTCTATTTACTAAATGCTTCCAAACATTTTCTCGAGTGCTTAGTTTTGAATTGTTGCATTTCCGACAAGGACAAAACATCTTACGCTTTCTTGCGCGAGCGGTGTAGAATTTGCTTGATGCATAAATGTCTCCAGCCCTTCAAGATATTATTTCGTCACTCTCCTATTACCATTTTTGTGTGTATACATCCACCTCCGCAACTCAAAAATATTCCATCTCTGGACATTTTTTTCCTTTCCAGCTTTCAATTGTTTCTCTCTTTTAGGTTTTCAATTTTGGGGTATCTTTCATTTCAAACTCAAACACCATATTTATAGGAAAATTTTGGAATTGGTAGATGACATTTTACCTCGAATTTACGAGGAAAGTTGGTAGGTATACACCCAAAACAACACGTTTACAACTAAAAACCAGTAGGCCTCGTTGTTTCCTCAATATATTGTTTCCTCGTATAGTCCACGCTAAGTCTTACGAGACGTTTACGAGGAAACTCACTATGCCACGCAATATACTTGCTACATGACGTCGATTTTACGAGGAAACCTATTTCTCGTATATTAACGAGGATTCTACGTGGTTTGGGGATTTCCTCGTAATGTCCTCGTAAATGTCACGTAAATTTACGAGGTCCCTTTTTCCTCGTTAAATTTCATAGTTAAAAAACTGTTTTCTTGTAGTGAAATGACGACTTCCTAGAAGTATGCAGGAAGACTTCTACATCAATTTTTAATAAACTTTCATTTTCTCTAAAAATATAAAGAGTTTTTAACATTTTATTGTTAATTCATGTATATTAGTCATTATTGGCGCTACTGAATGAAATTTATAACTTAATTGATGATATTTATGAGGTTACCAACATTCATGTTTATTAAAGTTTCTAGCTGTTAAATTTTTTAAGTTGATGTTCTATGTTTGCTAGTGTGTTTTAATTTGACCTTTTCAGATGATGCATCAGTTACTTATAGTGTATGGAGAATGGTTGTTGAAAGATGACTCTTGGGATTTTGTGGTTGATAATTTCAAAGGAGTAGAATGTTGTTTTGAGTAAAGGCTCACTAGAAACTTTGAAAGGCTCAAGAATATTATAACCTTGACATGAACACAAAGGTTGTGGAGTTAACCTACTCATTACCAGATGAAATTATAAACAAATGACTCCAGACACCCCTTCTATTCATGTTACAAATGATAGACAAAGTTCAGAATGCTCGAGATAACTAAAACACATGAAGTACGTCTTTGTGTATCAAGCCTTAGCAAGATGAGAACGGTTTCAGATGAAGGGGAAGAAAATGATGAAGGGAATGAAGATAATGAATGAGATGAAGATGATGATGATAATTTGGCTGAAGTTGAAAATTAAGATGGGGAGGAAGATGCTGATATCCCTGATGTTTCTGAAGCGGATGATGATGGGTGAAGATTACAATAGGGTCAACGAACTATTTCCCCATGAAAACTATCATATAACATCATATCCCCACCAAACTATGACATAGTGTCAAATCTCCATGATTTGAAAGTTATGAACTAATTTCTCCACGAATTAACAATTTCAAATGTATTTGTTCTCGAATTGATACTTCGAAACTTAATTACCCATAGACCATGGTTTTAATTGGTTTATTATTAACCAAATAGTTTTAAACCGGCTAAACCAAACCAAATTCATTTTAAACAATTTTATTAAAGAATATTGTTTTCCTTCTTGTTTAAATTTCAAAATGTAGTTTTTTAACTTCAAAGAAGTTTTAGGTTTATATTTTTGTGTTTTCTGAAATTTAAAAGAAAAAAATTACATCAAAATTTCATTTTTATAAAGTTTAATAAAATCACAATGAACAAATAACCTTGTTAAATTTTTTTTTTGGAAATTTGAAACAAAAAAAATAAATTTTTGATAAAAAAATATATCTCAATAATCTAATTTTGTTGAAAATTTGATTTACGTCAAAATTCAACAAAACATAGATTTTGTCATATACTTTTACTTTCAAATTTGTTCATTGTAATTTTATTAAATTTTGTAATCATAAAATCTTAATGTAATTTTTATTTAATTTTTTATAAAATGCAAATAATTTTTAGAAAATAGGAAAGCTTTTTTGAATTCAAAAAAATATATATTTTAAAATTTCAACAAGAAGAAAAACAATATTCTTTAATAAAAATTGTTTAAAATGAATTTTGGTTTTGTTTAACCGGTTTAAACTATTTGGTTAATAATAAACCAATTAAAACCATGGTATGTGGGTAATTAAGTTTCGAATTATCGGTTCGGGGAGAAATACATTCGAAATTGTTAATTTATGGAGAAATAAGTTCATACTTTAAAAGCATAGAGATTTAACACTAGGTCATAGTTTGGTGGGAATCTGATGCTATATGATAGTTCTCGTGGAGAAATAGCTCGTCGACACCATTACAATGAGTATGGAAAAGTTAAAGATGATGATGAGGAAGAAGAAGATGATATGTTTTCTGAAGATTTCATAGGAAAATATGGTAGTGACGGAGGAAGTTTGAATTCTTAGAATATCTATGTCAACCAGAGTTTTGTTAGTAAGGATACACTGGTTTCAGAGTTGCGGTTGAAGTCAACGAAAACTCTACTTGTGGCCAAAAAATCGTGTTAATGGTTGTGGATGGAAGATCAGAGCGAGTGTGAAACATGGGACAAACACGTTTTGGGTAACTAAGTATGTGGAAACTCATACATGTTATGTGACAGACCGACTGGCTCAGCAGAAACAATGTACTCCGAAGTATATTGGTAGGATTTCATAGATCGCGTTGGCATCATTGATGGGTTGAATCGACAACATATCAAGATGCAATGAAGAACATGTTTGGCATGACACTTGGTTTCACCACTTCATACATAGCATTGTTATATGCACAAGAATTGGTGAGAGAAACAACAGAAGATGGGTATGAGCGACTGCCTTCATATTTGGAGCAAATCTCGTTAGCAAATACGGGTTCTATCACTGATATAGAATTTGATTCTCTGAATAGATTTAATTATCTATTACTTTCTTTGGAGCTTTTATACAAGGTTTTCAGTATCACAGAAGGGTCATCGTGGTGGATGGGACTCACCTAAGTGGGAAGTATGGAGGTGTTATGTTAGTTGCAGCTGTACATGACGTAATTTTTAGATATTTCCATTGGCTTTTGGAATCATAGATGCTGAAATGAAAATTCTTGGGAAGGGATTTCACAAAATTGAGGAGTTGTATATATGATCAGTATGCTCTGGTGATAGTCTCTGACCGGCAGACGAGCATTAAAAATGTGTGTGATAAGGTGTTTCCTTGGGCCAACTCGAGAAATATGTAAATATCACCTACAACAGAACATTATCCAAAAGTATAAAGGCAGACATCTCTTGTACTTGGTCAAAGGTGCTGCTTATGCTCATACAATTTACGATTTTAATCGGTACATGGTTGAGATACGACGTGCAAACCTGGAACTTGCAATTATTTGGAGATGGTTTTTTCAAAATGATATAATGTATATTATACTCCTTATATAATCCACAATTACATACCTAAGCCTAATATCTTTTTGTCACTCACGAAAAATGAAAAATCTGCATTTTCCCACTATAATAAACACATTTCCACGAAAACCACCAAAAACATTTTCTGCCGAAACAAATTTCTCCGCCAAAATCACAAAATGCGCTCCCCCCCCCAAAGTGCAAAACAATTTTTCTGCCAAACCACACAATACAAATTTTCCCACAAAAATCGGAAAACGTATTTTCTCGCTAAAAATGCAAAACACATTTTCTCGCCAAAATTGTAAAAATGCATTTTCTCGCCACAAAAGCAAAAATGCATTTTACTACCAAAAATGCAAACATATTTTCCCGCTAAAATCCGCAAAACGCATTTTCTCGCCAAAAATGCATTTCCCCGCAAAAAACATAAAACAAATTTTTTCCCGCCAACATCTGCAAAACACATTTTCGCGCCGAAAAATGCAAAACGCATTTTTCCCCAAGATCCGCAAAAAAAATTCTACCAAAAACACATTTTCTAACAAAACGTATAAATGCATTTTCCCACGGAATCCCGCCAAAAACATTTTCTCGCCAAAACACGCAAAACACAATTTTCCGCAAAACCGCAACTATTTTCCTGCCAAAATCTTTAAAAAAGCATTTTCCCTCCAAAAATGCAAAAAAAAAAACACATTTTCCTTCAAAAAACACATTTTCCCACTAAAACCCGTTTAATGCATTTTTCCACCAAAAACGCGAAAACGCATTTCCCCACAATGGATTTTATCCTTGGAATTCCCCGCACTCAATGTGGTAACGATCCTGTTTTCATTATCGTGGATCGTTTTTCTAAAATAAATCACGTTGTGGGTTGAAAAAAAAAGGATGGATGTGTTGCAAGTCACATAACTCTTCTTCCAGGAGGTATATTGTAACGACCCGGCCGCCCACGACTAATGGGCCACCCACACCCGCTCTCTCGGCCGTGGGTCCCCTTCTGTTCCAACAGTCGGTGTGTAAATTTTCCAAAGCTCGAAATCACTGTTTACTGACCATGTAATCACCACCCGACCTTTCCCCGTGTTTTGGCCACACTCGCACGCTATCTCGAATCACTTTCCGATAGGTCACCCATCCTTTCACTACTCCAGCCCAAGCACACTTAACCCTAGAGTTCTAAACGGATGTGTGATGGAAAATGTAGGTCAACTTTGGTGACATGGGTAGCCAAATCAATTCTCTTAAGCCTTTCCACATATACCAGAAATTGGGATGTTATATCTACCGTCCTCATGGTCTTCCATTGTCCTTTTTATGATCGGGACTTGATATACCCTATTATTTACCAGTTTTAAGCCATGTTATAGACCCTAAATGGAGTCTAAAATGTGTGTCTAGGCTATGTTTTAGAGTATTTTCAGGTTCAAGTACGTTTTGGAGAACTTTGGTGATTCTGGAGATTTTCGAGGTGCAGAAATGCGCATACACGTTAGATGTTTTGCTATGGGTGGAGACCTTCCCACAGTGAGATTGATCTGAGATTTTGACACAAGAAAGATTTCTGAGTTAGCTTTCCAATTCCACTAGTTTTGAAGTCTATATGACGGTTAGATCTAAAGTTATGTATGTTTTACTGAAGAGTGGTCTATCTGTCTCGCGAGAGGAAGTTGTCAAGAAGATGAAGACCCTTCAATCGATGGTACAGCCTTAGTGTCGATCGATGGTGATTCCAGAAGACATGACCGACTTGTTTCGAGACCAACTGAAACTCAAAAGCCTCCACAAAGTACCAAAAAAAATCATGGATGTGTTTTTGACCTATTTTATGTTCTGTTAAGCCATTGTTGATGGCTATGTTTTGACTTGTAAGAAGAGAAGAGCTTAGAATTGGAGAGAGAGATCTGAACACCTTTACAGAGAAGATCTTGAACTCTCTTTATCTCTTATCTTATTATTCTATGCAATTCCTTCAGTTATTTGTTATGTTTCTAATAATCATGTCTGAGTAGTTTGCTTTTAGATTTAGGGTTCTTCAAAGGTGGCTATGAATTGTTATTCACATAGAATTGTTAGAATAATCATCTAGTTCTTTGTTTAAGTTGTTCTTAATGATGAGTTGAATTTGATCATTTCAACCCTAGATTATAGGAATTATTAGCTCAAGCGAGAGCCTGGATATAACCCTGAAATTTATCTTAAATCGTCTAAAACCCTAGTAACAAACGAGAGTTGAATTAGAAGTTTAGAGAACATATCAAACATAAAAATCGTATATGTTTAGAAGTAGCATCTATCGACACCACATAGTGGACATCGATCAATACTTAGTTGAGATTCACGAGAGTGATCTCTTAAACCCTAGAGTTTTAGTTTGAGAACGGTACTTAATAAAACCCTTAGAAATCTATTAACCTACATAATTTAGCTTACCTGAGAATTTCCCTAATTTATTCTTTCCCATAAGTCTTTACAAACCAATCGATCAATCCTTGAATCACTGCTTACTAAATCATTGTTACTATCTAGCTTTAATTCGAAAACAGATAGTCTATTGTGCAATCCTAGAGTCTATGTGGTTTTGATCCCTAATTACTACATTGAACCTATTATTTTGAGAGAGTAAAGTGGGAAATAGGGTTAATTTGAAAGTGAAATTAAACCCCATATCAAATTTGGTGCCGTTGCCGGAGACTCTTTCTTATTGCCATTAGACTTAGTTTAGATTATAGTCTAGATGTTTTTTTCTTTTTAAAAAAAAATGTTTTCTAACCTATTATTTCCTTGTTCCTAATGACACAGGTAATTTTAGTAGAGGATATGGACTCTGGACAACGAGAATCGATCGACGGAGTTGTTCCAGAATTGATCGATGTTCGTCCATCAACGTCGGGCGACACTCTTCCATCAGCATCTGTCGGTACCGGTCAGCCGGAAGCAGGTAAGTCCGCACTCTGATTTAAATAATAATAGAGTAGTCCTAGGAATAGCTGTGATCTTGAATGATGGGACTGAGCGTCGAAGAACACTTGGAGACTACAATAGGCCTGATCAGTTCTACACTAACAAGTCCCTGATCCGTCCACCAGGAATTCAGAGAGAAGACTTCCAGCTGAAGCCCAAATAGTTTTCCTTAGTGGGCCAACACCCTTTTCATGGTCTTCCTCATGAAAATCCCATAGACCATCTCGAAACACTCGAGGATTTTGTGTCTAGCATCAAGGTGCATGGTGTCTCTGAAGACTACCTTTTCTGCAAGCTGTTCCAACATTCTTTTTCTGGAGATGCGGTTTATTGGCTGAAAAGCCTATCACCAGGATCCCTCACTTCCTGGAATGATATCAAGACTGCATTTCTAACAGAATTCCCATGATAGCGCGAGATCTGAAGAGATGAGAAATAAAATCTATACATTCTCTCAGGGTCCTGCTGAGGCTTTTAAGGCTTTGTGGGCAAGATTCAGAGCTCACCAGCGAGACTGCCCACACCATGGTTTTTCTGAAATCCAGCTACTGAACATTTTCTTCAGAGGCCTCGATTGGACATACCAAGCGGCTTTGGACACTACTGAGTCAAGGGAATTTCAAAACCAGGAGCCCTAAAGAATCTACAAAGTGCATTGAAAACATAAGCATCTAGCACTAGTGCCAAGAAGACCGATCTTGAAAGGAGGAAGAAGGCGGAGAACTCGAGTAAAGATCAGATATCAGAGGTAAAAGCAACCTTAGCATCGGTTGAAACCCTCATGGTAGGACGTAATCATTCTCGATCAAGTAACATGGAAGATGACTACTCACCTGAACAATGAAAGCAACTAGAGTCTATGGATGAAGCCAGCTTCCCGGTTCAGAAATTCTGACCTGAAGAAGGTAGTTTCACTAGAGGCTACGATGCAACTATGAAGGTGCGAGAGAGAGAGAGACAAAAATAAAGGAAGAATCAAGTCTTCACAGGGAACCGTAGAGTATCCTCCAACCTCAATGATAGATTAGACTTAATATGGTCAGAGATGACAAAGAAATTTGAAACCTTGAGTGAACTAGTTAAGAGGATCGACGTCCTCTCTATAAAAAGAGAAGATGGAGTTTTGCATGGTATGTCGGACATTAACTCTCTGAGTCAAGTCAATGTCCTGACTTTACGAAGCGGAAAACAACTCATTCCTAGCGCGAAAGAAAGCATAACAATTGATGAGTTTTCCAGAATCGTGCAAGATGGAAAGAGAAATCGCATCCCATTCTGCTCAACATCGACGAGCGCGATCCTGTGATTCTTCCCTAAACTGAAGGTTTAGACCTAGCTGATGAGCTAGATGAATTTCCTACTAACTTGAAAGAAAAAGAAGCAGAATTAGGTACTCGAGAGACCATCGATTGATGTTCTGACCCCAGAATCGATCGACGCCCAATCCCTGACCCGAAGCCAACCGAACCTGTTAAGACTAGGGTCTACCAAGCGATAAGGTGTACTTGAAGACGTGTCCGTACTCACCAATGACTGCCACATTCCCGCAGACTTCATAGTGCTGGAATATGAGCAAGAACCATAAATCCCATTATTTTAGGAAGACTATTCATGGCTACAGCAGTAGCAATCATTGATGTCAGAGAAGGACGTATATGTCTGAACATCGGGGACTTACCGATGTTTTTCGACATGGAAAAGATAATTAAGAAACCTTTGATTGACGGTCAAGCCTACAATGTAGATTACCTGTCTGATCTAACTGAAGATTCGCTCATGGATATGTGTTGTAAGGTCCCTTTAGAGAGAACTCTCACAGCTGATGAGGAAGAAACATTCATGCTGGATGATCGTGCTGACGAGTATGCAAGATTAATGGATGCCTCCGAAGAGGTAATGCATGTCGACATTGGAAAATCAATTTTTCAAATACCGTCGATCGACAACCGGAGGCAACCGTCGATCGACAGTGATCTACGACCGCTGACTAGAGTAAAGAGAAAGCACCAAAAATCGAACTTAAACCGCTCCATGTTGGACTTAAATATGCAAAGGAAAAGGAGGCATGGTTTGCCGTGAATGGTTGTCTCATCCGCTATGGTATTAGAGAACATGCTTTGATATCTGGATTGAAACTGTCGAAACTATCCATTGAACTACAAGGGAAAACGGAGGCACGAGGTTTGTGACGAAATATTTTGGTGGTGGAATAATAAGATATCAAGACGTGAAAGCAAAAGTTCTTGAGGGAATGGAACCTTCTCGTGATAGGTTGAGGCTGTTGGTCTTGTATTTCCTATCAAGTATTATTGGTGGGCAGAAAAAGACCAGAAATGATGCCCCTTCCGTGAGCCATTCTTGCTGAGAGAAGTTGATGATCTCAACTTATGCAAAACATTTCCTTGGGGTAGATTTTCCTTTGATAACATGTTGACACAAATTTCACACACTAACTCATTTTGAAGGGGAGGTGAAAGAAGGTGTGATATGGCCAATTCCAGGTTTCTGTATCCTAATGGAGGTAATTTTTTAAGTAATATATGACTCGTACGCTTATAATGTTGACTTTGTGATATTGACACTTCTTAGGTTTTTTACATGTGTAGCTCCTAGCATTTAAGGCCATTACAAAATTGGGGGAGAAATTTCGAGAGTCTATTGAAGACGTAGACCCAACATGTCCAAGGATGTGCTGAACAAAGGTCAAGAGAAGTAAAATGAAGGGATTTCCCCTGTCGAAAATAAATAAAGAACTTAGTAATACTAAGGTTAGTTGTTCCTTGTATCTGAATATTATACACTCCACGTTATGGTAATTTTAATAAGGCATTGAAACTGTAGGACATTGAGAACATCTTGTATGTTTCCGATGAGGAACAAACTCTACTAGATGGGATAACAGAACCAGAGGACATCAGAGATAAGGATGATGTGATTGTTGAGAGCTGGATGAAGAGGCTTGCTAGTGGATATGCAATAAGGTTTGAAGATATGTTAGAGGTGGATGTGGCTGCCCGAGAAACCCCTCTCCCTGAGAATGGTGGAAACCAGACATGAGCCACCAATGAAACAACAGAGACCACAGTGAAGTTAAATGAACTGGTAGAAGTCTTTAAAAGCTTCAAAGAAGATATGGGAGAGCAGATGAAAAGGATTGAAGAAAAGGTTGATGAGTTTGATTTAAGACTTGCTTCCTCAGAAGCTTATGTTCAGGAGCAGTTAGCTGCTATGAATGTGGATGTAGAGAAAGAGGAAAGGGGTGTTAAAAGGAAGAGCCGAACGAAGACGAAGACGAAGACCAGGACCTCAAAGAGGTCAAAGAAAAACAATTGATATGTTGTTGCTTTGGTGTGTACTAAAAAACTTATGTTGCTTTTGATGTATACTAAAACGTATGTTGCTTTTGGTGTGCACTAAAACGAGTACTAAAACTTATGTTGCTTTTGGTGTGTACTAAACCTTATCTTCTAAAACTTATGTGGTTTTTGTTTTTCTTTTGTTGTCTTTCTTTGAGCCTAGAATAACTAAGAAAAACTAGTGAAACTTGAAAAACAAGCACAAATTTCATCCAAACATAGTCTTAACACAACATGTCAGAGAGATATAAGTCTTAACAAACAAGCTTCTTGAGCCTTCAATTAACCGAAAATCAAAGACACCCCGCAAGATCTCGGGAACAAGTTTCTTGAGCCTAACAATCTCATCCACAGGGAATAAACTTCTTTAGCTGAGCAATCTCTGCAGCCATCTCGTCCACCTCCTTTCTTAAGTGACGAACTTCTTCTTGAACTTCGATAACCCAAGGTTGACGGAAATGGAGCCCATCATCCTACGGGATTGAAATAGTTTCACTCAGTTTCCCAATCTCGATTTTTAATTTTAAACAATTAAGAGAAAAAGAAATGAAAAATTACCTTAAACGAGCTGCAAGTGAAATACATTTTTCCAGGGCATAAATCCTTATCTTTTGGATTAGTAGATACCTCATCGACGATTCGTCCCCCACATGGGCAACCCGTTGGAACTCCATACTGAGCGTCGGCAATGTACCCAAGCATGTCGTAGTGTTTCTTCATTTTCTTCATCTCACTCTTTTCTTGTTTCTTCCACCCATGGATCCATTTCGGGAATTGAGACGTTTTGTGGATAGAGAATGATGATAGGGAAGTTGAGAGATGATAGATATGTGGAGGAGAGTGAATGACAAGAGATGAGAGTGGGACTCAGCTTTTTCCCTCGAAAATCCTGCCAAAATTTCTTAGTATTAGAAAAGCTCGCCAAAAAATCAACAAGTAGTTGTCTGTAAGATAGTAGTTGTACACAAATTACAAATAGTTGTACTTTCGGTACTTTTCAATTATTTTAGTATTACAAATAATTAAATTTTGTTTTCTTAGTTGTACAATGAATTATAAAATTTTAAAATAAGATAATTGGTGTTTTGCGTAATAAAAGTGTCTATAAAAGTTGTACAACGAAATATAATCTTCAGTAATCACATATTTAACAAAGTAACTATAAAAGTGTATGTTGTATGTTGGGTTGTTCTTTTGATTGTAGAGTATAACATTTTTTCTTATTCCGGTGGATATACCATTTTTCTTATGTGTCTAATAAAGAGTAGATTTGATATTAAGATGTTACACTGTAAAATTCAAACATTTCGATTTCCAAACTTAATTCAAAATTAATACTAATATTACAAAAACAAAAACAAAGTTCTCCACAGTTGTACAAAAACATAATTCTCCATAGTTTTACCAAAAATAGAGTAAAATTCATATCTTTCGATTTCCAAAGAGCAACCATTGTAGGCTTTGTCTTGGATGCCTTTTATTTTGCGTCCTTGGGCCGACGTTCCCCAGCTGATGTAAACCTTTTCACTTTCTTTCTTCCCCTCTTTTCGACGCGATTGGGAGCCATGATCTTCATTTCTTTGATGTAATCGGGGACATCCCATTGACTCCTATCCGGAACCACATAAATAGACCTGTAATATGCCAATGCCCACAGCTCTGTCCAATAATATTTAGAGATCAAATCTTCTAACTCGAAAACAGAACCACTCTCATGTTTAGAGTAGAAAATGTAAGGCGCTATTCCGTGAACACAAGGATACTGTTCTATGTCAAAGAACCTGCAACTGCAACTTTTTGCAAGTAAATTCACCAAATACGGCTTCCCATCACTACCGACGACACTGTATTCAAGGTTGAAAGAGTTTATCTCCGACAAAATTAATCTTTTTGCTTCCGTCCATGCATCATGCACAAAGTTCTCCACTAGAGGAACTAGTTTCCGCTCACTGGATCCTCTAACGGTTTCTTTCCTGTGTTCATTAAACCAATCAGCAGTTTTTTTAATGATCGTATCCAGCAAAGGTATTAAAGAGTATTTCCTCGCTTCCTTGAAGACGGCTGTTCATCGACTCCACAATGTTGCTTGTGTCAATGTTGTATCTATTTCCTGGAAACCAGCACTTTGCCCACTTTCTTTCTCACTACTTTCCTCCAGATAATTTGCAGCAGATGGATATAGAATCTTGAAAGCAGAATATGCAACATTGAATTCTGGCAATGTGTAAATTCAAGCCATTTCCATAAATTTACATTCAACAATGTCTTTGTTGACGTTACGTGCATGACCTTTCACATTTTAAGCCAAATGCCAGATACAGTGCGCATGATGAGTCAGGGAAATACATTAGCTATGACATTGATGAGACTTCCATTTCTGTCACTCATAAACACCAACTCTGATGAATTTGGCACAACAGTTTTGAACATCTCAAAAAACCAACTCCAACTGTCCTTATTCTCACCATCTAGCACATCAAAGGTTAAAGAATAGTGGTGCCGATTAGGGATCCTGGGCTGTTGCAAAAACAAGTACACCACCATATCCATTTTTCAGAAAAGTAGCATCCACAGTTACAACTTTCCTCATCACTTTAAAACCTTATATGCTAGCTCCCAAAGCAATAAACAAGTACTTGAATCTTTCCGAGTCATCCAATTTCACACTTGTTATTGTCTTCTCTAACATGTACAAATAAGAATACAACATCTTATAACTTTCTTCTGTAGTCCCACGTAAAATGCTCACAGCTTCGTTTTTACCTCTCAAAGCAGTGGAGTATGATATATCGACACCCAGTTTTGTCCACACAAGATCTTTGATACTTCTAGGAGTATGAGTTTCCATTTAGGCCTGGATAATCATCATGCAATAGAGATGCAAACTAGTGGTGGCGTGCCTTTCCTCTTTGAATTGCAATTACTCTGACTGCCATGAGAGCATGAGTGCATCTTGTTGTACGTTCTAATAGAGAACATTTCAGATTTTTTTAATCTTCACAGCCCGTAGTCCCCATTTACATCCTTCTTTAGGACATTTAGCACTAACCGCTCCTTATCAGATTTGACCACACTAAACCCAAAAGTTTTTTTACATGCACCTCTATCCACCACTTCTTTGCATTGCTTTTTACTAACAAACTATTGTTGTATTTTCAAACCCAAACCGTCTTCCCATTCTTCCATAAATTGAATTTGGTTCCGCAACAGGTGGAACATCTACATATCTATCCACGCATTTCTGTCTCTTGCCTACCATTATCCACATTGCCAACATCATTTTCATCTACATTGCCATCAACATGTTTCATCGACATCTACTTATTCTTCAGCTTTTTCCAACATCTCCTCAATCGCCACAGTTCCCCCGTCGGTTGTTTATCAACTTGATTGTTGCCAACATATAAAGTTATGGCTTTATCTCCAATTACATCATCATTTGAATGCCACACCTCATAGTTCATACCTAGCAGAACTTCGTGTTTCCCGCTCTTGAAAGTTGCTCTTGGAGTTCTTATCTTTTGATGACCTCCACAAACAAAAATGCACTTACGGTTCTCTTTATCTACGGAAAATAGATAACCACAAAGGTCCTCATCATCGGAAATAGAAAACTTTTCCTCAGACCCAACCAGCAGTGGAATGTAACTCAAATTCAACTTCACATTATTCTCATCCTAACCCGAGCTTTTTGCATATTCGTGCTTCGACCATTGAAAGATTTATCTTCTCCGTATCCTTCTTCAACACTGAACAATACATGTGAACCTCACATTTGAAGTGTATGATGACGTTGTTGCTCATTGGATCCTGCCAAAACCATTGAATATCATCCATTATACAAAGGAAAAACCATCTCTACAAAATTAATTTGTTACTGGAAACTGTTGAAGTTATACCAGTTTTACTAGTTCTTACAACATTATCAGTAATACTTGTTTTGCTAGTTTTCTTGTCGTACATATTTTTATTTTGAAATCGAGAAATCTACATTCATGCACTAGGAATCAAACAATGCAACCATTATCCTACTCAATTTCAAGTCCTAATGGACACGATGACCAAGCTGAAGCATCTAAATCCATTAAAATCTGGTTTTCTCTGCTTATTCAAGCTGGAACATCTACAACATACCCGTTTTCAACGCCGAAGACGGAGGACTGAGCCGGAAGATGATAGAGGACCGAGCTGGAAGACGACAAAGGACCGAGCCAGAAGACGATG